>JAQQAE010008246.1:0-15341 GCA_029823295.1 Pseudamia nigra | reverse complement strand
TTCCTCCTCTCGACACCCTCCCACCTCATCCAGCGGCCTTGCTGTGCTTGGGAAACTGCTTTGGCGCACCTAGCTGCCTCCTCTTGATGGCGCAACTCCTCCACTACCATGTTCCGCAAATGTATAATCCAAGATTATCTCTAGGTGCTTTACAATTCAAGGCCAAAACCTCAAGACTATATAGAGAGCAAACCCAACAGAACCTACAAGAGCAAGCCTAGGGCAACGGGGGGACCTCACCTTGTAGGGGACTAGCTAGCACAACACTATCTGAAAGAAAAAATATGCTATGATAGAATTGGCTGAACTTATTTGAAGTAAACGGCCATTTAAGATGGCTCTTAATGTTGAGTCCAGTGTTATGCTGAGATTTGATTTCTTGCAAATTATCAAGTTCAGAGTGACCAGACCAGACCAGAGTGTTTTATATCTAATGTTGTTTTCTATCTAGCAACAGACAATATTTGATAAGCCGTGGCAGTAAATGTAAAATTTGAGGATGCATCATGAATGCCCTTTGTACTTGTAAAAATAACTGTGCATCGGCATACATTTTGAAAACAACAAGGCACATATATAGACCCTTGTAGGACCCCAAAGGAACATCTGGATAAAGACATTTAGTTTTGTTAGCATATCCACATTGTTCACTGCTGGATTGATTTCATCCATAAACTAGCTCATGCAGAAAATCTTAAATGTCTTAGTTTAGACAAAAAAACATCCAATGTCTATGTATATATTATGTCACATTCTAATTAAGTTTTGGTCTGGTTTTTGTTCATTTGTTTGTTCATTTTTGTTCTCTTTATGAACTTTTACAAATGGCCCAAATTGATTAATTAACAACATCACTCATTAATTGTTCAGCATCCAAATGAGTCATGCAGAATGTTACACAAAATAATAATACATGGATGGAAATTAAAATTTTAGCCCAGCAACATTGATTATAACAGCTCATAGAGCAACACAGTCTGTAAAATATTGTAATTACATTGACATGCTCACAAGTTAATAACATGGTCTGTACAGTCCCTATGAAAAGCAGATTATATGACAAATTAAGATTCATCACAATATCAGAGTGTGGCATTCAGGCAGCTTTGATAGACGGCATGTCCACAAGACTTTGATAACACAAATCTTAAAGTGGTCTACAGTAGAGCATTTCACAACTGGTTCTTATGAGTCAATGGTAAATTGTCTTAATTTTAAGGTTCAATTGAGACATGAGTTACATGTTGTAAATCCTTTTCAGAAGGCTACTTTATCAGTAGGTCAAACTATATGTTTTTCAAAGACCGAAGGCAATTCTGGGTATCTGAGTTGTGCAAAAAGCATGCCTTAGAATAACCACATTTCAATTAGCTAAAGAATAAAACCACCATATTGTAACTGAACAGTGAACAACTGCTTTATCTCTCATATCAGTTTCTGTACAGGTTAGGTGACAAAACCCCCAAGCCTACACATTCTAATTTTCCTTATAAGATTAGAAAATGAACGTCTGGGGTTACAAACTCCACCATTGTTCTTTTGTATTCCATTACAATGAGCAAGGAGAATGTGCATGTCAACACTATGTTTGTGTGCTTGTAGTGAGTTTTCCTCTTAAAAATGCACCCCTCTGGAGAAAAAAAGACTGTTTTTGGTTGCTTCTGCTTACTGTGAGAAACTGTTCAGAGCACATGAATAACAAGACTTGACATGTCATAGCTAAAGAAATACAAAACCCTGGTTTCTTGTTGTTTTTCTTCGCAGCGTATGACAACCACAGAATACATTCATACCCAGTTATTATACTGATAGCCAGCACTAGACAGTAATGTTTGCTTAGATGTGGAATATCTCCTCTTGTTCATTTTGCTTCTTGGAACTTTCTTCGTAATTTACCACATAAACTGTTTGCAGGGACTGCAAACATATCACTAATATCACTCACATATTCCCAAATGATACTAGCTGTTTTTTGCCGTTATCCCTCTATGAGCTCTGGGTCTCTCATATTTGTTCGCCATCGATCATAGTGGTATGGCACACACACTGGAAAGCTGCCGGTGGGGAGAGGCAGCATTTGCAATCAAACAGAGAGGAGCAGTGTGAAATCTCAGGAAGAGGCAGCTTCCCCCATGCCCGTGGGCAAGGGATCAGACGATGAGGAAGCCTGCCTCAGACACTCAACACCTCCCACTGGCACCCTGATGCAAGCAGCATGCAAACCCACCCCTCACATGTATCTGTCAGCCAGGGGGTTAAGCTCTGTGTGTACCCCCCCTCTGTTACTGCACTGTGGAATGCATGTTATGCTACTGCAGTGGAGGTGCTTTTAGAAGCTTTGCCAAGGTCCAGTGCAAGGCAGTGGTGTGCTACTGAAGGTTGTTGCAGGTATAAGGTAGAAATTACTCTCTCTTTTCTTCATGATATTGCTTTAAGCAAGCAGATGGGACTGACCCAATATGAAAGGAGAAAGCTACAGGTGCAATCTATCTCCAGGTCTAGTGGAAAAGAATTCTGCTGTGCACGGAATAAATGTCATTGAGTCACTGCTCTTCAAAACCAAATCATAGGCTCTCTAAATCCAGTCAGCCTGTTCCAGCCACTGGCATAATAGTGTGGTGGTTTGCCCATCTGTTCTCCATTGTCCACCTTGACTTTCCATCCATGACATACAAGACTATAAAGTCTAAAGGGTTTGTTCCAGACTCTGAGCAGATTTATTTCAGGTATAGGCGCAGGAGAAAACAGGTTTCAGTGGATGAGAAATACAATTTTCACAGCGTGCCTTTGGCTGCTCCTTCACCCCCTTGGTTGACTCATTTGCTCCATCGTGTCCACCAAATATTCACACAATGATCGTATCAGCAAAGCATGTGAGTACGATTTGATGTGCAGAGCAGACAGTATTCTGCCACATTGTAAGGGGGTACTACAGATACAGATGGCTAATGGCACCAGAAAAAGCCTTCACAAAAGTGTAATTATCAGCATTTTTTTAAATTATTTTGTGTGTGGTAGAGAGGTCAGTAAAACAAATGTAAAACCATGTGCTTCCACAAATGATAAGCTGTATGATGCCATATATTGTCATAACTATGTGACAGCTAAATTATTATCATTATGACTTACTGAAGAACAACTGTGAGCCAATTGTCAATATGTATAATGACATGTAGTAACAATCACTACTACACATAGTGGCATGAGGTTGGAGCTCCTGAACAAAGATCTCATTTGTTAAATTGTCTGTAAAGAATGATCAATGTGTCAAAATACTTTTATAAATAAAATTATATAGAGTGTTGATGAAACTCCAACAGACAAGGTAATAACCCACTTAAATAGCTGGCATTACTGCATTCATGCTCTTTCTTGATGAGGTGCAGTATGTGCTTTGGCACTGTTAGAAGAAAATGGCAGGCTTTGGCAGCTAGACGTGGCATTTAGCTGTCATACGTAATTTTCTGGCCCTAGATGATGATGAGCATGGTTCAGAATGTGCTTTAATTCATGTCACTGTGTATGGTATCATTCTGCATTGCATGTTTTCTCTTGGTTGGCACTTTGGTTGATATTTTCTAAAAACACAGTCAAGCTTGTGTCTGTTGATCCAGTTATCAGTGTTAACTTTTGTTTGCCTTTTTTTTCTCTTATTGAGGTAAAGGAGGTATTATCCTTTAAGCAGGCAAATAAGACATTTCATGTGACTGTTTTCAAGTGCACACAGGGCTATTTCTAATTCATAAACGAAACGGCATGCCGAGTCGTGGCATGTAAAGTGTTTTGGGGAAACTCAATGTAGATGTACCTTCTTTCCCCCATAGATTCATTTCTAGTTGTGGAGCTATGCAGAATTTTACACAAGGCCGCTTTGGTGTGGCATAAACCTCCTGGAAGCTGTGGAGAGGTTTTAATCAAGTGTGAAATCCTTTTGGAGTAGATGCCTACATGACTGTGCTTGTGCTGGGAAGAGTACTACTCAACCCTCTCGCAACTCTCTTCCCATGAACATCTTTTGTAGCAAGAGTCCATTTCACTGCAGTGATGCATACAGACAACGCTCTTAGCGGAGCTGAGAAAATAAAACTCCAATCATCATGCATGAAACAGTGCACACACAATCTTTTGCTCTAGTCCTTTTCCTTATGCTCCAAATTCTTTTGCTTTCTCAGTCAGGCATAAAGTGTAGTGCACTGATTTAAAATAATCTTCACTAACATGGACTTTGTAAATAGAGAGAGGAATTTGCCACTTAAGTATAATAGTATAATTATGCACGAATAAGGCAAAGCATTGTTCAATTATGAAATAAATGCATTTAATGCCCTAAACATCTACCAATTTAGGATTACAGGAAAAGCGAGATTAACAATGACAATAGACAGGCTATACATTCTCCTTTGTCTCATAATTATTATTTACGAAACAATGAGGCAATTGTTTAAGAATTACCCATTGGAAATAGATATTGCAGACATAAATAAAACATTGGCATTAAGCAGTTTAAAATCTTCAATCGTGGCTTGCCAACACACAAGCCGTCTCACTTGGATTTTGATTGATTGAAGCTTCGGTGAGCCAGATGCAGTTTTTGCAGCCTCAGAGGCCTGACATTTTGTGGGATAATTATCTTGCCACTGGTCATGAGTACAATACTGATGGTATGTCTCATAGGCTTACTATCAAGCTGCCATTTTCTCTATTAGCTGTGAACCCTTGCTGCTGTTTTATATGTCAACTCTCGTGGTTGCATCATTGCTGTCTTGTGCACAGCACTGAGTTCTCTGCTTTCTCTGTGAATAAATTTACTCTCTTTCACACACTGTCCCTTAGCTGCAAACTGAGATGGTGCATCTGTGATGGACATCCTCTTTCATGGTGTGGACAGCACTGTGCCGTTGCAGTAATGCATTTATCACAGCAATCAAAACTTTACATGTGGATGACATCACAACCTCAGATGTTATGTGTCTACTCTTGTGTTTACAGACATTGATTTGGCTGTCCCAGTCTGAATCTGAAGGGATAACAAAGATAAACTGAGATGCATTTCCATTTAATCTCAGCTGTATGTTTAGCTCATCAACAGGTGGGCTGCTTAGCAAGTCTGTTGGCTGGCAGCTGCACATTTCTGTTAAACAAATACAAGACTTCTTCTGTGGAGTTTTACTTTGAGAACCCAAGGATACGTGATAGCTGAAGCAAACTTACTTTAGAGCTGTCATAGCTAGTGCACTAAAATGAGGTCACTGGGTCATAGACCCATTTATTTAATTAGGAACAGTTGAATGAAAAAAAAAATGGATAATAATCAGGGGCAGGGAACTCATTTCAGTACTGTCAGTCAATAATTCTTTCAACAGTAGTTTTGCCTAAAGGGATTCATGGCTGTCTTTGTAACCAGTCACTCATCATAGATGTGTCTATAGCACTTTTCTTTTTTTCTGTTGACACATATTTGGAAAACCGTCTATGGCAGCTATAAATCACGTGAATTGAAAAGAATGCATTCCTATTTAATGTCTTAATAATGAAGTGACATTTTAAACATGCAGACAAACTGCTGTTTGATAGTTCAAATGACATAGATGCAGTATACCATCTCCTGAATGTATCACATCAGCTAGACTACACACACAGTAGCACTCATTACACAGCGCATAGCAACAGCTACATAGCAACTGCTGCTCACTGCTTAGCAACAGCTGCAAAGACCTCAAAGAAGGGGGTGGGTTTCATGGGGTGTTTCAGATGACACCATTTCTGTTCACAAATGCTTTTTATGACTTCTTTAAAAGATGCTGTTCTGATGTGTATAACTCTGAAACTTTCTAATGGTGTTGTCTTCTCTCTTGTGCCTGCAGATATCCGCTCTCTCCCTGATGTGGCAATGACCGGAAACTGTACAACCGAATGCAGTGAATTGGGCCACTCAGATGCCTGCTGGATGCCTGGGCATCCTTCCCCTGTACGCAAGACCAGGAACCCCCCCAAACTCTCTACCTTCGTGCCTTACCAGGAGAGAGGGAGCCTGGGACGTCTGGCAAATGGGAGTGCCAGGCTGGGTGGTGAGGAGCACCGGTCGCGCCTGCCACCCTCCCGCAGTGCCTATTCCAGCAGCGGTCACGACGCCAGTCAAGACTGCCCATTGGAGGAGATGCCCCTCAGCGTAGCCTCTGAGTTTCCACCCACTTCTCCTTCTGGCCACACTCCAAAAAGAGAAATATACCTGTGAGGAAAACCATCATCTGATCTGTGCACAAATGAAGAAAAGTAAAACCTACTTCAGAAGGAGAAAGAGGCTGTCTACACACTAAAGCCAATGCCCTTTTTCGTTAGTAACAATAGGCTGTGACTCATTGAATCACTGGCATGAACACTTGCTTTTTGTCATTCTTCTCTTTAAATTATTAATTTATTAGCATATTTATTAAGAATTCCACACAGTTAATTGATGCACTGATTTATTTATACAAAATCTTGAAAGATATACTGTAATTCAAACAGATCAAAAGGAAGTGCAGATGGTAATTGCAACATTAGCAGTAACTAATTGTTGTTGTAGCTAGCCAAGTCCCATTCTGTGAAGTGATCTCTTGAATTTGAAAGTTGTGCTCAGTGCTCTTGTGCCATTATTAGTTATCATTCAATAGACAGCCAGTCAAGCCCTATCAGAAGGCATAAGAATTTTGATTAACAATCAAATGAAATGGTCTATCTTAATGTACAGTGATGTAAATACATTTGAATGGTGTGTTCTACATATATTTTTGTCTGGCATAAGGTGAAAAAAGATTGCCTCAGAATTTTAGCATATTTAAGCTTTTCTTTGCTGCTGCTGTTTAAACTTGATTGAAACCATCTCCAGGAGTGGCGTTCAATATTGTAGAAGGCATTTATCCGCTCCACACAATCACACACACACCTTTAACCCCTAATCATAGTAGAATGGCCTTTACCTGTGCTCCCTGTAGAGCTCTGCCACTGGTAGAGGAAGCTGTGTGGCTGCATTTAAACTGACATTATGTTCCACTGACTCTCAGCACTGTGACCTATCGTTCATCATGAAAATGGTTGATTTGGCCACAGTACCCCGGAGTCACAATGACCAAACACAAAGTACTTACAAGATGCATTCTGATTGGCCTTTCTCCTCAAACATTGTTACCCTCTTGGTTAATGGAATCATATTAGTGTCTCAGTTTAAAAAGCTCTTCTCAGTGGTGACAATCAGACTGACTCATAGTGTTTACATAGAATCCTTTTCTCTGCAGCTGAAATTCCTTTATCTCCACATTACTGTATGACCCTGAATAGATCAAACGAATGCATGTAAGAGTTCAGAAAAGG
The DNA here is from genome assembly GCA_029823295.1 of Pseudamia nigra. Classification (NCBI taxonomy): domain Eukaryota; kingdom Metazoa; phylum Chordata; class Actinopteri; order Kurtiformes; family Apogonidae; genus Pseudamia; species Pseudamia nigra. Next base: position 7,991 of record JAQQAE010008246.1, on the reverse strand, counting down.
CATCAGAAATACACTGGTTAAAAAAAAAAAGTAGTAATGGAAAATGTTATCAAACTGGTTTAAAGATACTGCGTGGGAATTTTTCTTTAGTTATTCACCTCCTCGGAGATGAATTCAGTACACAATGCACAAACTCAAATGAATGGCTTTTTATGGACAAAGTAGTGAAGTCAACAGATTGGTTTTAAATGAAACCTAAAGGTCACATTTCAAATAAAATTTCAATTTAATGAAAGTATCTGCAGAAGTCCAGGACCTTTTAGGTTTATCATAAGGTTACATGGTACTGTACAAGTCAGGCTCAGTGTATTCCTGTTACATGATTTTCCTTAGATTGAGGACAACATGCTTATTAACTTGTTAAGCATTTTTCCTTCTTTGGCTATTGAACAGAGTAAAAAATAGGCCATGCCCGCAGGCCTCATTTATCTTTACAAAGATTTTCCAAGTGAATCTGAAGGATATGTCTGAAGGACACTATGTATTAGTCACTAATTGGATGTTAATGATGACTACGCTAGCCTGCCTTACAACATCATAGAGCTATACGATGTCTTTGATTTAAACATTGATTTGATTAGATTTGTAGATACCTTTCACCTCTGCAGAGTATTTCTATAGTGAGATTGTGTTTCTGAGTAAGGGTGGAAGAGCCTAGAATGGACATTTCCTAATTAGGGTGAGTAATGAGTCCTGAGTTGGGCCATGTGTGAGCACACCCCCAGGACAAGGCACCCACTGGATAATGCAAATCCACCCACAGAGCTCCAATCAGTTAAAGGGGATATTTTTATCTGCACTTACCTCATCATGCTGCCATTGAAAACTGCGTTTAGAATAATTAAACTGAAAACATATGGAAATTACTGGACATGGCCATGATTAAATAAGGTGGGCGATTATCCTGCCTTGAGGGGGAGAAAGCACATTATGCCGTTTTCAAAGCCATTTAGTGACTGAAATAAAATTCAAACAACAGCCATGATACACTGTGATTAAACCCCCACGACTCCCCCAAGCGCCCCTCTCAGAGCTGTGGATAGCCGCTTCACGAACTGAAAGCAGCGGGTAGGATCACTGACCTGGAATTAATGACAAGTGAGAAAGATAGCAATGAGTGATAAAGCCAATGTCACATAGCCTCAATCACAACTTTATCTATTTAAATGCTTCGACTCAATTCAGATTTGCTTATTCTAGCTGTTCTGTGTCAAGATTTATCTCTGGGGCTAAATCCTAACCTGATACCAGCCTAAGAACACTTATCGCTTCACTGAATCTGGAATGTATCTTCAGATTTGTCTTTCACATAAATTAAAAAGGGGAGCTTTTAAGATAACTGGTAATTGTCGGCTGTTCCTCTGAATGAAATGATGGGAGTTTGATTTAAGCTTTCTACAAAAGAAAAACAAGCTGGGGCCTTTTTTCCCTCTTGTTGTGATGAGTTGGACTCTTTCACACCAGCTGATAGTGACCTACTCCTCTCCCCTGAAACAATATATCTTAAGGTTTGACCTTTCTTTTGAACTCATGCTGAATGAACTCTGTTTACTATCTCAAATGTAGAATGGTTCTCCTTGATCAAAGTAAGAGGACATCATGAAGCACCTAAATATACTCAACCTATGTTGAGTGATGTTTAATTTGTACTTGACATTAATTTAATGTTGAATTCACTTGAGTATCTTTTGCCTCTCTGTAGTGTGTATTGTATGGTGATAATTTCTGTGGACAGATGGACAAAATACTGTACTGAAATTGGCAAAGCTATTTTGTTACTGACCAGACTCTTAGCAAAACTGGTTGTGTGAAAAAATAAAGAAATCTGTTGATGGTGTAGTGTACATAGATCTCCACAGCCCTGTGTCTGCTGTCAGGCAGGCAATGATTTTAGCATGAATTCCAAAGATAATTGGTAGAAACTGTTTACTCTTTTTCTTTGACTTTACTTTCTGAAATGTTAGTGCTGGTTCATACTCAAAAGGCCCTCTCCCAAATGGACTGAAATTAACTGAACATTTTGTCTTTTTCACAGTTTATCTCAAACAAAGACAATTGCCTTGAAAATATGTCTTTGCAAGAGAGAATCTAGTTGTTATCCTAATTGTTGGTATATTTATATAGGATAAAATGCTTGTGATGCCATGTTTTTGTACAGTTTTATGTACATACAAGTGAAGCTTTCTAAAAGTTCTGAGAAAAGCCGATGGCATATAAAAATTGTAACATGTTTTCTTGAGATGTGCACATCTTGCCTTGGTTGGATTGACCTTTGCTGAGTCAGTGTGAATGTGGCTGTTCTATGCCTGCACTGTAGTCATTCACCGGCTCCCACCTCCTGAGGACTTAATCAGTTTTTATGTTTATTGTGAACAGTGGATTGTCTTATCTTATCAGTTTGTTAAACTCCTGTGTTCTGCTTTGTTCTGTTTCCGCATGTTGACAAATTCTCTTGTAATACTGTAAGTCCTCATGAACTTTGTAATAAAATCACTTCAGGGAAAAAATGAGTGCTATAATAATGTTTGAGTGCTAAAGATGGACTGCACTGTTTCTGTGATTGTAGCCCCGGCGCTGCATTGTGTAACATGTGCCTGACATAAGACCCAGACTCATTGAGATGTTATGTAGGCACCAGTGCTTCACTTCAGGAAGCCCCCTGAATTCTGAGAGGGCTGCTTTTCTGTAGCTTTCACAGAAGTGAGAGGGTCCCAGGACTTGAGTCCAATACTTCAACTAGAGAAACAATGTCTGAGAAGTAGCCTCAGCCATGCACTTCACATATTTCTTTAATGCACTGATGAGTTGCCCATAGCTACATTTACACTTACTCTTGTGATGTTAATTCTTCGATGTCTTTGTGCTTTTGCTTTCTTTTCTTAAATGGACAACAAGCTACGGTTGAAAGCATTAAGTATAGGAAAAACACGTCCTATGTCTCTATTAATTTCCCACGAGTTTGATCATTAGCGCATTTGCCTTGAACTTAATTGAGTTAATCATTGTAGCACAGATACCATATTATTTAATCAAGTGTGAAATACAGTAATGTAACGTAAGCAATTAAGTAATTTTAGACTTGTTTCACAAACAGTATGCTAGGCCAAGTCAGTTTTTGCTGTTGCGGTGCTCCATTACAGTAGGACTGTCTTAAATTAATGAGCCTGTTTGCCACTGAATTTAACTTTTGGATGCTTACAGAAGCTGTTGGACTTCAAACATTTCTAGGAAAACTGTTTTTTTCATTTCATTTCTAACAAGAAAAAAGAAAAATGAACAGGAAAATGATTGAAATCCTTAAAGGAAGGAGATAAACGGAGAGAGAGAAAGATGAACCCATACAAATACAACATGCTTAACTCAAATCACTAAGTACAAAACTTCTGGAACTTTGTGCTGAAAAACTAATTGTCCAAAAAAAAAATAAAGCTGCAAAATAGGAGGTCACAGGAGATCAGCCATTAACATTATAATATGCAAGAGGAGTTCAGATGGTCACTTTCTATGTAATTTAAAGAGGTCTGGCCAGTATTTCCCATTCTAAGTGTTTTTCCTTCAACTGATCAATTATGCATTGTTTGCTATGTGGTATTATGGAGCAGTAGTTGATGGTATGTACTGTGAACCGGCGCAGGGAAACTAATTAGCAAAAGAAAATAAATAAATAAATAAGGATAAACAGTTAAGATCAAATCCCATAGGATAAGAATAAAGAAATATAACACATGTTTAATGAAAAATGTAAAAAGATGCTAAAAATGCAACATTCTCCAGCACTCTCCCTTTTAAAATCTCCTTAAAACATTCTGGAACAATGGACACAGTTACCACAAGGTACATCGAAGTGATATTTAGTCCCAAGATCAAGCATATGTTATGGGCATTATGAGTCTCTTGAACAACTGTGCTGGCCAACGGCACTACAGGTATTACCTCCTCTGGAAACTGATAAGGCAACAATCTCTGCCGTAGAAGCCTGTTAATCTTCATTCATTACGCTCATCATCCTCAGTCATAGCTGCCAGTGAGCATTATGGCGAGAAATTCAGTCAGTGTAGAGCTTTCTTAAATAAAGATTTCAGCGTAGTCAATAATTGTATGCTTGCTTTTCACATATTATCTCTGCAAACACTGGCAAAAAATGACATTTTCTATAAAATGGTTTCGCAAATATAACGCATTATCACTAATTGGAGTTTGCAGGTGTTAAAGATCATTTTAATTTGCTTCGTAAATGAATCCATTCCAGCTAAGGTGCCACATACAGTTCAGCATGAGGTCCATGCCATTAAAAAATGCAAAAATACACTAATATACAAAGCACAATAATCAGTTCAGTAAAGATACTACACACCAAACAACTTTTTTCCTCCCAAGATTTCACATCATCATTGTATTTGGGCTGAAGGTCAGTCTGATACTTACTGTATGTCTGCAGGATCTGAACGCAAGGGTTGGTTAATTGTATAAGCTGTCAACCCATAACATTACACTGTAAAGTACAGAAAACCCTTCTGCAGGCTTAAAGGCTTGAGTACTCAACTTCACATAATCATACAAGCTGTTGCATCTCTCGAGAATACTTTATGTATCTGTATATGGGAATTTAGAATAACCTCTTGCTCCCGCTCAACCAGCTGAATCCGTAGCAACAACTTGCTCAGCATAGCCTGAGACAAAGAGATGTACATCACTGTAGACATTACCATCTGGAAAAAGGGAGCAGCAGGGAGGGTAATAGAGACTGGCTCACCTCCCATAGGTCACCTCAACTGGATTCAAAACAGACCTTTGCAGAGACCTCAGGCACTCTCAGCATATGGAAGCATCATATGAACCATGATCTACTCCACATACCTATACTGTATCACAGAGGCAATGGGTAAGTTTTTTGACACAATTTGACAGAGCACTGACAGCATAATAGCCAAAAAGTACCTGTGTTGCACCTGCTTGTTGCAAAGATGTGATGTAACTTCTCTTTACTTTTGTGCGATAGAGGATGAAACCCATCCAAGTGGACAATGCTGATCTGAAAGAAGTTCAAAATGCTTTCAGGTATGAAGCTCAGGTTCAGTCTCTTCTGTGCATCACTTTGATGGATTTGGATGTAACTAAAGAGCAAAGGTGTCTCGCCATCGTAACAGATGCTCAGAGAAGCATTAGACCCATCTGACAACCACTTGAGAAGAATTCAGCTGAAGTTGAAGACTCCCCAGTGAGTGTCCTGAGGGACACCAGACATGGAGGAAACTCTAAAAATGACATGTATGCTAGAAAAGTATACTTTTTTTCCGCAAATACACACAGAATTGATTTTTGCTGTATGGAATCATTTGACAGCAGTAATATCATTAACATGTGCCTAGAAAGAATCAGACTGTTCCCAATAGGAAAAAAGCTAATAAAAAAACGCTGTCGGATTGCATCAGACTTTTCAGTTATTCACACAAACATGGGCATTCTATCTAAAAAAAAAAAGCCAACACACACCCTCAACCTCAGTGAGCTGAAGACATAGATTACTAGAATTATGGAACTAAATGAAGCACTTAGTTCAGGTGGAGCACTGAAGTCATACTTGTATTGGCTGATCAGCTTTGATGTTTTGCAATATGTCTGCACAGCTGTGTCAGTGATAACATCCAATCATTTTGATGCAGGTGTTTGTGCGGACATTTGAAGCTTTCACTTGCTGCTGCACTGATCTTCCTTTTACATCACTGCTTGTTGCAGCAGGTTAATCTCTCTTGTGAGAGTTTTGATTCATTACAGTGTATCTTTTGCAAGAGAGAACGGTCAGCTGCCTGTCAATCATTCATCATCTGCTGTTGTGACTGCTTGCTCAGGGGGCTGTAAGCTGAATTTCGGCACTCCATTATGCAAAGCCAAGTAACTACTAAGATCCTAAGATCTCAAAAGGTGACATGCAGTATAACCTCTTAGGATATATTTTCAATTTGTCACTTGTTCAAGAGGCACAGCCTTTCAATACAAGCCATAGGGTGTAGGTTGTAAATGCTTAAGTCAACAAAAAGACTGACTTGACCTCTTTAAACTTCCTACAGTATCTTCTTTGCAAAAGGAACTTGCATGAGTGATCTTACTGAGTTTATCAGCTCTGATACCATGCTTAATAGGCTTCTAATTTTAGCTAGCTCCGCGGGCTAGGGAATGAGAGGAAGCCAATATTATCAATATCAAGTAACCTTAAAGCTGGACATGGGGCAGCAGGCTTGCTGTGCATAGTACATCATCTGCTGCACACACCAATATCAAAAACAGCATTCCAACCTATAAAACTCTCATGGTATTGACTACAGGATAGTCACTGTGGGATTGATTTGGTTTGCCTTTCAAACAAATATGTACAACCATATTCTTAACTGCACCGGTCTAATAGGATTAGTATTCATATAGTTTGTGATCTCTGTAACACTGCTTAAATTGTTACTCATGTATTAACACTAGTACTCTCAAATGAATTTTAACTCAGGCTAAGGGGCTCCATTTTCTAATTTATTGGTCTATTAGATTTGCTCAAAATTTCTCTTCAGTGTTGTAGTGAAAGATGACATAACTGCCACCTTCAACACCTATTTGCTTCTGGAAAATTTCTCCTGTGGCTGGCAAGGCTTTTTACAATTGCCGTGTAAGGCTGGCGGGCTGTTGATTAATTATTAATGTTTTCTATGTTCTGCTAGAGACTCGTATTTGAGCGATGTGCTGTCTCCATATTACACTTATTAACTGCTTTTGACTCATGGAGGTGTTTTACTATTCAGGGGAGTACCCTAGAATTTGGCACAAAAGACTATAGACCATATGATAATTGACAATACAATAAAATTGAGACCAAAACATGATGAATTGAAAATGTTTAACTGAGTCTATGAACAGCCACACACGTAGGATCACAGATCACATTCTTGGTCGACTCTCAAGAAAAAACATTTTCTCCATAAATTCCATTATATTTATAAGTATATATAATCTAAGAGTCATGTTTGAAGATTGGCAGAGGGGGGAATTTTTAGCCGGCCATCTCTGTATCCTCCTGAAAATTGAGTCATACACATGATTTGCTGCGTTCTAGTGAATTATTATCTCCTACCCAAATAAAGTTGAGAGATATAGTGGAGAACACCGTTCTTCCATATGCACTTACATCTGACTGGGCATATCTCCAAAGGCCCTGCTCCCAAACTAACCAAACTTGGCACATGAGTAGTCAGGGTAAGGGAAAGGGAAAAAGTTATGATGGCAACCACCACCTAGTTTACATATTAATTAGGTCACAGCATTAATAATTGCAAAAACCTATTTTGACCTCTGGTACCAAAACTACTCTAGCTAGACACACCAAATTTTAATATGTGATAGATTAGATTCCAATACAACTCTCACTCATCAAACGACCTTGAACTTAAAGATTGTATGGAATGAAATAATTGCAGTTTGGCTTAGCTACATATATTTCTAGCTAAAGAGTAATATTGAAAATGTCATATACCCCTGGGTTACTGTCTATGTGCATTCTGAATATGATGTGACCTTCAAGCAAAAAAGTCAAGGTCATGGTGAATTTCAAAACCGGGTAAGGGATTTGCAGTTTTATGGCTTCTTGATCATGGATCAGTCTGCACCCTTCCAGCATGTGTTTAAGAAAGGAACGAATGAACAAAATAACAGTGGAAATTAGCAAAAAGGAATAAAGTGTTCCATGGAATATGAAAACAAATTTGTTTAAAACAATGAACAAAATAATACAACTATGAACCAAAAATAACTCAAAATGAACCAGAACATCATTATATATCAAATCAAAGTTAATGAACTACTCATAAAAAAAGGGGAAAAAAAAACACTAATTTCTAACAAATACACATTTAGCTAATTTTGAGGGAGATGAGTCCCCCTGCTTCCTCCCTTAAATCTCCTCCTGTGATATAATGTCCTGCAGAATGGAGGTCTGAACTTACTGTTTACAG
>JAQQAE010008245.1:0-15342 GCA_029823295.1 Pseudamia nigra | reverse complement strand
CCCCACCCTCCCCTTTAAATATTGCTGATAATTAGTATTTTTGCCTGTCCTCCCTGTAAACATTTAGATAATATTGACTTGTGCTTTTCTGTTGCTTAATGGAGAACAGCAGAGGTAATTCCAGAGAACCGCATTTGAGAGAGCACCCAAAAGTCAGTGTTAAAATTGGAATAAAACCTTCAGGAAAATAACAAAACTGTCACAGTCACTTATACATATGTGTCAGTGAGGACAGAATGTGAAATGAAGAAAGAAAGCATTGTTTAGCTTCTGGATGCTTCTCTGTCTACTGTATTTAACAGCTGTAACAGTTTGAGTTTGGAAGCAGCAGCGTGGCATTAGTTTTTATGAAGCAGTGGTAAGTGCAGCCTGGATGTTTTTCTTGGCATCGATGAGAACATGAACAACTGCTACTGGCTGAAAATGATGCCAGACGCTCCAAGTCACAGCACATCGATGGCACTGTTGCTTGGCCAATACAAGCTTCGAAGAAAATGTCTGGCTCTGGGATTGTAATGTTGTCAGTTCACGCACAGTATGCTTCCTTTTATATCCCCAAGATGAACAGAAAAGACATAGAAGGGTTTGTAAACCTTTCACTGTTCTTGTTGGCTGTAGCTTTTGCAAAAAGAGTCATTCACCATAAAAAATAAATGACATGAAAATATTTCAGTCTGATAGCAAGCAGCTGGACTTAGTGATTAAAGTTATACCCGTGGGACCTGTAATATGAATATTTACAGTGTTTTGTAAGGAAACAAGTGGAAAAAATATTATACAAAGCTGTGTTTTTATGTTTATGCGGTATTTTGTGTGCAGCTGAATTGTCTAAAAATACTTCCTACTCCTCCCTGAAGTAGCCTGCTGTTTTTTTTTTTTCTGTGTTTTCTGCCAGTGAATAGTATCTTTAGGGGACGTATGCAAATGTAATCCATAAGGTATTCTGTAGCCGGTGAAAGAAAAACAGAACACACCCAGTCATCACAATAAGCTCAAATGACAAGACTTGGTGACTTAAATTTCAGGCATTCTGTATTCAAATCTATGCAAAACCTTTTCTTGCCGCGTCCTTGACGCAAGGTGAAGATGTCTAAGTTGGTTTACAGTGTGATTGTATGAACAGGGGTTATTATTAACAGTCGACGGAGATCCTACCTAAAAGCTGAATACCAAGTACAAGTGAAGAGGAGTGATTTCCATCATGTGTGACACAAGTCGAAGTCAGTTTCTGTATCTCAAATTAGGTATTGTTTACATGCTGGCTTTCAGCATAATGAGAGTGTATTTATACTATGTGTGCACATGTGCTTTGTGTGTAAATTCAGTCATTTCATAGGGTGTTACGGCCACATTACCAAAAATAAATGAATGAAGAATATTTTTTAAAAAAAAGTTAGACAGCCAGTTCGGGTAGAAAATGGATGGATGGATGTTAGACAGCAACAATATGTGCAGACACTGCCGTGTTTTGATGTACTCTGTGTGTTCTTGCTTTGGACTAGCAAGAATGATTTAATATAATCTTCAAAGTCAACTATAAATCCATGGAGATACAGTGTTAGACCTTTATTTCTGTTAAATAAGTTAAATGAAGTATGGATGAATACAATGGGTTTCACAAAAATCTCCTACCAGAGTGATGACGTAAAGAACATTTAAATCATGTGATCAGCTGTTTGTAGGGTCTTTACAGATCACTTGATAAAAATATGACAGGTGATTCAGGGAATGAGGATGGGGAAGCAAGACCCTGTAATGAGAGGTCACTTTCTGTATCCATGCCACACCTGCTCAGGAGACCTGCAGCCCATCCCGTTCCAATCATTGAATGGAATTAAACTGGGGTGGGAAGTGAATATGTGGTGATCACTTAGGAGAGAAGTGAACAATATTTGTTATTATTACCAAAGCTTGTGCTGAACTACCTTCTTAAGTCTTTGGGTCAAGTTTGGACCAATGTGGAATTCAAATTATTGCCATGTATGTTATTTATTCCTGTATTATCCCTAAAAACCCTTTTTCTTATAAATCAGCGACAGGAAGCGCTGTTTCTTCTACTCTGTTAGAATCATCTGTGCTGCTCACTATTCATTGTAATGTCATTTTTTCCAAGAGAGGTGGAGGGAAGTGGGCATAACTTAGGCATTAATAGAAATATATCTCTCTGCAGTCCTCCACATGGAATATTGGTGGCTTAAAGAACAGTCTCAGTTAATGCATTACTTTATTTTCATCCCACAATAAGGAAACTAAATAATTACTTATAGTGTTGTGAGGCCTTTTCTTTACCTATATATAGCCGTCTATTTTTCTCCAACTCCTTCCACACCTACTGTATGCCTTAGTCTCCTTGTAATTACTCCTATGACTGATATGGAGGGAAACAGTATTCTAATGGGATCTGGCCCTATGTATGTGACTCGCTGAAAGCCAAGCTCTGAGGACCCCCCTATGTTGCCATTTATTATTCTAAGAACCCAGTTGCAAGGTTTTCTGGAATATGACGAGGTGGTTTCATGCTTATTAAAATGTGCACTTTTCCCCTTTTTCTCGCACAAAAAGTAGCTGGCCTGGTTGTTTTCATCTCCAGGGCAATGGTAGATTTCTGTGTCTGGTGGCATTTGAAGGAGCAGAGTTTCCTCTTTTAGGCAAGTGCAGGGGATTTTTCTCTCAGCGATCCTGCTGCGGTTTGTGGTAGAAAATCATTTATGGAAAGAAGGGGAGAATCTTTGAGAAAGGAACGGGCAAGAAAGAGGAAACAGAAGACAGAAAAGGATGTGTAAATGTTTGTGGTATGGTCAAAAACAAAGCTTTACTGGAGAACATGAATTCAAACTTTAATTTTTTTTGTTCCCTGAATCTGTAATTTTTTCTACAAGGGTAATTTTTCCCTCCCTGTTAAACGGACTGTTGTGTAGTGGAAAAAAACAGGCTTTTAGCAGCTGCACAGTCACAAACAACAAACCGCTTCAGAGTGCAAAGGTCAGTCAGTCTGTAGCAGATGTTAAAGGGCAAATCACAAGGAACTGTGAGAGAGTCCTGATAGTGAATAGGCTCCTGTATTCCTCCTCTGTGCCTGTCTGACTGATCAGCTGGACATGGATCCGCTCACATGTGATCAATACTACCATAGGTGTATATTTCAAGGGGAATGGGTGGATTCATCTTCTTCAGTATTAATAAAACATGCATTTGTCCTCCACAGTAAGATTCATTTTCATTTATTTTGTCCATTTTTGTTCATTTTGTTTATTAATTTATTCATGTTGTTCATTGTCTATTTGCTGTCTTCATCTTTTGTTTCTTCTGCTTGGTTTTATTAACGTTTTATTTATTTTTCTGATCATTTTGTTCATTTTATTTCACTTGCCTCATTATTTTGTTTGTTTTTTCTTGATTTCTGCTTTGCTGCTTATTTTAATTATTTCTTGATTAAATTATTCAATGTTGCTCATTTTCTGGATTGTTGTGTTGATATTTTTCACTGTATAGATATTTTTGTTCATTTTGTTGCTTGTTTTGTTTAATTTCTTGATTATTTTATTCATTTTATTTCATTTTCCTGTTTATTAGTGGAGTTTTTTGGCTCATTTTGCTGCTTATTGTATTCACTTTTGTTCATTTTGTTTATTTTTCTGCTCAATTTTGGTCGTTTTCTGTTTTGCTCATATTGTTGTTGATTGAGTTTTTCATTTTCAGGAATATTTTGTTCCTTTTTCTGCTCAGTGTTGTACATTTTTTTTGCTTGAGCTATTTAATTCATATTTGATCAGTTTTTTTTTATTTTTGGGGTGATTTTGTTGCTTTGTGGCTCAGTTTTGTTATGTTCGTGTTTTTTACTTGTTTTGTTTATTTTCTTATTTCCATCCTTCCAACTTTCTTGATTATTTCATTTGTTTTATTTCATTTTCCTGGTTATTTTGTTCAGTTTTTGTTCATTTCTATTCATTTTGTGGATTACATTGTCTATTTTTCATTCATCTTTTCATTTTATCTTAGGGTGTTTTCACACCTACGGCATTTGGTCCACGTAAAGGGGACCAGAGTCCGAAACACCTGCAAGTTCGGTTTCTTTTATGCTGGTGTGAAAGCAGACCAGTTTGATTTGGTTCGGACTAAAGAACCGTACCGAGACCACCTCGAAAAGGTAGTCTCGGTACGGTTTGGTACGCCTCCATCCGAACTCCGGTGCGGTTTGCTGATGGTGAGAACGCTGACCGGACTCGATTCGGTCCAGCTGTCTGTAATGTGGCACTTTTTGGTCTACGGAGGCTTCCGCAGCAAGCTGTACCCAATATTTTCGTCTGCTAGATTTTTCCCTCGACAAATGCTGTGCCAATCAGCTCTCACTTACGTCCCTCAAAACACAGTATTTTGTAAACAGCGCCGCCACATGAGTGGGGGGACACACAACATTCATAGAGGTTGGTTCGTTTGCAAAAACGCTGGTGTGAATGTGGACCGAACTAGTTGAGAATTGCAACATTGTAACAACTTGTGAGTCCGATCGAACCACTGTACCGGACTAACAGGTGTGAAAGCACCCTTAGTTTTTAGGCATAAAAAGGCATGAAAAATGGAAAATTAACTGTTCTATGTTGAAAACTTCCAGGGTGTTTAAATGAAACCTATTCCTTTGACCGCTGCTTTAGAATGGATGAATCACTGGAGTCTTAAAAAAACAGACAACCTTATGATTATCAAATTACCTTGACAAAAACCTTGATGTCATTTTTTTCAGCAGCAGAAATTCAAAACAAAGCTTAAGCACATTGGATTCTAGAAAACACTAACACTGTCTGACTTATTTATGGTTCCTGGGGCCTAGAGGTCATGCAGCCTCAGTGGTAGGTTTAAAGACTGCACTCGTTTTGGACAATATGGCTTCCAGGCTAACAGCTGCTGATCGCCAGATGCTCAACTGCCACAAAACACTGACTTACATTTTAAGGCTTCATAAACAATGATTTCATCACGTGGAAGAAAATACTAGGCAGCTATGTTTAGCATGCACTGAAATAAACCTGGCAGACTCACAGCTTCATATTCTGCAGTGTAAACTTACAAGTTCTACAGACCAGGATGATTCTGAACTTGTAGCTTTTGTTCCTGAGTGGCATGCAAAACATCTGCATTTGCACTGAATCCCTTCCAGACAAACAGTGAGTAAGACAACATCCCATTTGTTTTTAGAACTGAAGCCACTCCTGAAACACTAATCAAGCTCAGTCTCACTTATCCCAAGAGCTTTTCTGTCTCATAAACCATCAAATTGTGGTAACATTGACAGTTTATCTTTTCTTGCTTGTTTACCATCCAGGCTTCAGGTCATTTTCTTGTCAGTCTTCTCATGCAGTGAGCCAGCACACCATCAATCCTACTTCAAAAATCTCTGTTCAAGTAAAAAACATGGGTGGAGAATGTGAACTGACCTGATAACACTCAAATGAGTACTCCCACATGTATGTCCATTTTACACACAGAGAATGATGTATGGACTGTACGTACAGACACACATACAAACACACATGCTGTGAGGATCCAGTCAGAGGACCTACCAGGCTGCATGGCTCATTACAGCTCCTTAGCCCTCCTCTGCAGCCCTGTGATTATAAATCCCCTGACAACCCATCCACATAAAGTCTTTCATTAGCACACAGAAGCACAGGAAAGTATGAGTTCATCATTGTCCAAGATTTCCATCTAGTTACCTCTGGGGTTTTACATTTGCATGGGCAAAATGTCGTGTTTGTTGACAGTGCAGTCAAAAAGGGAAGTATGGAGTGGTTTCAGATCTGCTGTGTTTGAAGTGTTTACATATCACATGCCTTAGCAGGGGCTGCTTGAGTTCTTCAGTTTAATCTGTGTGTTTATATGTGTGTGTTTTATGTGTGTAGAAGAAGAAGAGGCAAGACTGATGTGGCTCGAGAAGGAAAAGCAGATCTAATCAGCCTTTTCAAATGCTACAGTCTGAGCAGTGTTTATGCTTATCAGCCACAATTACAAATGCACAATCCACTTTGCACATGCCCCTGCAAGCTTTTTTCTACTGTGCAGATCAGACTCGGACACACACTGAGATTGTGGCTAGGCCGGGCACTATCAGACCAACCTGTGTCTGAGAGCACAGTTTGACTGAAACATAAAGTTGCATTGTATCACACATTATCTGCTGCCATTAACCAGCCTTTGTTGATTTAGAGACAAGTCCTTGGCGATAAAGCCACTTGTGTGTTTTCCTAACAGTCTGGCTGTCCCTGGGTTGTTTTGTTCCACAGCATGCCCTGCAGGACATGCAAACACAGAAGATATTATCTGCACCTCATGTGACTGGATAATCTGCATCTTCAGTAGTCATCCATTCTGTGAAGCTGGTGTGTGGATTTCAGTCTCAAAATGTCCACACACAGCTCCGGAAAAAATAAAGAGGCCACTGCAAATGTTTTTCTGAAATTATCATCTCTACATGCATGACGGCCGTTCCAGTCCGGTGTCTGTTGTATTCCAACACAAGCACTCCTCATTCTATTTCATGAGGTACTGATTAGGTCATTACCTGAATCATAATGTAATGTAATGAGGAGAAGTAAGTAAATCAGGGTTATTCCACCAAATATTTCTGAACTCTTCCTAAATAAAATAAGAGTAAAGTGTTGTTTAAAAAATAAATATGAAATTGTTTCTCTGCATTATTGGAGTCTGAAAATATTGCATCTTTTTTACTTTGACCAGTTCTGCAAATAAATGCTGTTCTGTTCTGCAAATAAATGCTCTAAATGACAATATTTTTATTTGGAATTTAGCAGAACTGTTGTCTGTAGTGTAAATAATAAAACAAAAATGTTCATTTTACTGAAATACATACTGTACCTGTAAGTAATAAAATCTGTGACTATGATAATGTTGCAGTGGTCTTTTAATTTTTTCCACAGTTGTATATCATTTTGATTTCATATTCAACCCCTATACTTAAGTATAGGGGTTGGATATGATATACTCAGTAATATTTTTATGTGCTTTTTGGCAACCTTTTGTCATTGTAAAATAGGTTTTTAAAAAGCTGATGAGCAAAAAAATATATTTTTTCATTAGTTTGTGATTTTCTGCATTATTTTTGCTTGTTATGGCAGTCAACATGGCTGACACTGGCCAATAGAGATGTGCAGACACCACATCAGACACCACATCTCTAATATGAACATCATCATTTGGTGAAAAAGCTGATTTTACCTGCCATTGTATTTCATTTCAGTTTTTTCTGCATTGCTCATTGCAATTTTTGTGAATTTGAAAACTATTATGTTTTATTTCAGGTCACAAAACAACTATTTATTGTTAGTTGCAGTTGTATTCCAATTTTACATTATTATTTTCTTTATTGAATTCACCAGTCTGCTGTTCTGCAGCAAAATGCAACCATTCAGACCCAAACACAGCCACATCTTTTTGTTTGGTGTCATGGGATCAGACAAGAGTTGTTCATCATCAGTTCTGATTTTGTCTGTCTCTCCCCATTTAAAACTTATTGTTTTGAATCACGAGATGAGCTGCAGATTGCCCATGCTTTTCCCACGTGCCCACACTGTTCTCTCTCTGTGCCAGTCTTGTCTGGCATTTGCTCTTTCTCTGCAGACATAAGAGGCCCATTGAGTCAGCGGGGCCCAGGCAGACAGTTCTTCAGGGGTCGGGAGAGCTGGTTTACAACAAGCGGTCCATTATGACTCCAGGACAGATGCAGGTTGTGGTGTACTGTGTTTACTGGAAAGTGATAGCAGGCCTGTGTGTGAGTGTGTGCAGGAGTTGTTGTGGAGACTCTTCAAATGACCATTGTTGATTATGTCTGTGATGTAGGTCAATGGAGTTCTCTGCCCGCCTCTGCTCATTGGACTTTTTGACCCTGTGCTTTGTGAGAGGTTCCTTTTAGAGCCACTGGCCTGTGGAGAGGGCAACTCAGGAAGGGGCTTTGTGTGTCTCTGTTTGTGTGTTGCTCTTCTGAGAGAAAGAATGATGTCAATGATCCCTGTAGTACAATCGGCCCCGTTGACGTCTCCTGGAGGATTGAAAAGAAAGACTGTGTGCATTGTCTCATCCTGTGGTTACACTACACTGTTATTGACCACTCTGGGCAGTACCCAGCATCAAGATAAACTACAAACTGCACTTATCTCCACATAGCAACAGAGAATGGAAAATTAACC
This sequence comes from Pseudamia nigra, assembly GCA_029823295.1. Classification (NCBI taxonomy): domain Eukaryota; kingdom Metazoa; phylum Chordata; class Actinopteri; order Kurtiformes; family Apogonidae; genus Pseudamia; species Pseudamia nigra. Next base: position 7,144 of record JAQQAE010008245.1, on the reverse strand, counting down.
TGAAAAAAAAAACACATCCTTTGTAATATAATGGGGTGGTCACAGGGAATGAAATAACTCAATTAAATAAATGATGAAGCATTTTTGCACTTTCATATACTACCAGCAAAATGTTTGGACACTCTTCCTTCAGTATTTATTCTTTATTTTTAGTCTATTTAACATGGTACATTAATGCTGAAGACATTCAAACTGTGAATGAACACACTGGGAATTGTGTAATTAACAGAAAATGTAAAACAACCCAGAACATGTTTTATATTTTCGATCCAAAGGAGCCACATTTAGCTTTGATAACAGATTCACAAGATCACCTGGAATGGTTTTTAACTTTGTGTCATTTCCTTCTTTATTAATGTGCTCTACACCATCTGTGACCTTAGATCATTAGGTGGAAGCCTTCTGGTCCTTCCAAAGTCAAGGCTTAAATCTAAAGGTGACCGAGCCTTTGCAGTCAGGGCCTGAGGAGATCAGGTAGGTGGAATCAGTGACATTTTAAAAATCTCTTCTTAATCTCATTTTTACAGACTTGGTTTTCAGTTTTTAGTGGTTTTACCCTCGCTTTCTTTTACTGCTTTTATTGTGATGTGATATTGTCTCTTGTTATCACTCCTTCCACCCACTTCTGTCTGTCACTTTCTCATTATTGTATTTGCACCCGTTTTTTATTACCTCATTATTGCACCTTATGCTGTAGTTTGGTCAACTGGTTGTGCTTTTGTGTGTCATATTGCAGTATTGAGCTTTGTTTTTGTTTTGTTGTCAAAGCAATTTGTAAACTGCTTTTTAAAAGTGCTATATATATATATATATATATATATATATATACAGTTGTCCAGTGGAAGGCTGGTTACAATTCGTAGCCCTATAAGTGTCACTATAACCACTGTAAAGATCCATATTACTTCAAGAAACACTCAAAGTTAAGTAAAGGGAAAAGACAGTCCAGAATTATTTTAAGAAATGGAGGTCAATGAGTCTGAAAAATCTCAAGAACTTTGAATGTGTTCCCAAGTTCAGTCACCAAAATCATCAAACACTGTGATGAAAGTGGCTCTCTTTCAGGAAAGGCTGGTCCAATGGTACAACGGTCTGATGTTCTAAAGGACATTAAGATTGTAAGAATCTGCACAAATTAATTTTTGGTAAGAGACAAATGTGAATTGAAAACTATTCTAGGTGACTATGCAAATCTGATGAGAGAATGCAAAGCTGTCATCAAAGCTAAATGTGGCTACTTTGGACAGTCGAAAATATAAAACATGTTCTAGGTTGCTTAAGGCTTTTGTTTAGTACATAATAATATCACACGTTATTTTACAGTTCAATTAAATATAAAGAAAAAGCACTGAATGAGGAGGTGTCACTATACAGGACCTTGAAAGCTGCAGTGCTTGGTCTTTTTTGGCATGATTGAGCAAAAATATATTGTAATACAAATTGTCTGAGAGAAATGAATCATTCGATCTTGTATTATTCTATCTATCCATTTTGTGAAATCTGATTTCAAGAACTGTTACCCAATATTACCTATGACACAGACTCTGGTTATTCACAATTGCTTTCAGATGGGTAGGAGGTTAAAAATGTGACTGGCAGCTGGAACCATTGATAACTGTTCAGACTCAGGTAAGCTGTGACTCTACTGCTCTACCTCATGGCTTAACACAGAAACCTGGGCAATTGTCTTTTCTTTTTCTCAGTGCCATGAATCTGGCACCAGGTCATCTATCTTCATCAGCTGCAGAGGAGAGAGTTGTGTCATTTAAAAGTCTATTTTCAAATTCTACAGTTTCCTCCTCTGCATTCAGCTCCTGCATCTTCAACCAATTTATGGACTGTAACATAGCCACTTACTTACAATCACACAAGCATAAATGTGTGTACATATGCAGTGTCCAGTGGTATGTAAAGTAAACACAAACAGTACCCAAAAACTAAAGTAAAAAGTAAAAGTACTGTTACTTTCTAATTCTGTTGACTAAAATAAAGTAGAAGTACTCATAAAGTACTCATAAACACTCAAGTTTTTGAGTTAGAGTAAAGGAGTATCTTCTAGTGAGTCACTTCATATCATGGAATTTATTACAGCTTTGTATATTGATTTTTATTCATGTTTTGGGTAATTTGATTATAATTTTTTTTTACTGATGTTGCTCAATTTGTTCCCTTTTACACATTTTTTTAGCGCGTCTTGTTTTTTGGTCTGCTTGTTTTTGTTGATTTCAATCATTTTTGCTCATTTTATTGTTTATTTTGTTGCTTCATTTATTCATTTTGATATGTTACTTGACTATTTAGGTCTTTTCTGTTTAATTGACTATTTTGAACATTTTTACAACTTCAGCCTTTTTTACTCCTACTCATTGAGCTGTGGCCAAATGAGGACAAGTACATTTTTTCATCCCAAATATAACTCAGTAAGAGTAGAAAGTATTCTGAAAAACAACAATTCAAGCACATGTAAAGGAGTAAATGTACTTGAGTAGTACCCACCTTGGCAGTATTATGCACAATTATGTGAGTGTATGGCCAAGGAGGTTGGAGTCTGTTACTTGCCAGGAAGGTCATTTTTGCTTCTTCACTGCCCTCCCACATGCAATTAGGCTTGATGAAGTGTGACACATTCTGCATGATGCTGTGAAAGGTCATGTGTGCTAAAGTAAAGCGATAAACACGATGACCTCTGTGCTGGAGGAACAACAGCACTCTCAGAGGGGGGAATCCACTTATATTCAGACATAAACACACACAGCTGGCCTTAAGTGACAGATCATGGCCACCCTATCGCACCAAAAGGTAATCAGTCTCTGTGCTATCAGTGTAAATCCTACATTCCCTGAACCAGGCTCCCATTTATCCTTGTAGCTAAGACACACTGGGTGACATTGGGATGCGGTTAGGCCCTGGATCCCTGTAGTCTCCTGACATTTGTGCCCAAATTCAGCCAGGGCTTCATAGTCAAAATTCTTCATTGTTTCACTTTACAGTTCCTTGATATACTTATGTATATCAAGGAACTGGCAGGCGTGTCTCTATATACCATCAAACATTTATGAATGAATACAGTGCGCGGTGTGTGCATGTGTGAAATAGATTCATTTATACACACACTTTACTTGTTTGCTTCCAATTTGCAGTGCATGGACATTTATGAGCCAATATAACCATAGCATTCCTCTTTCTTTTGTCTTTCCATGTGTCACTTCTTCCACATACTAGGTGTTTTTAAGCAGGTTTTTGTGGATTCATTTGTGACTGTAGTGTGAGGACTGTGAGCTGTGGAAAAAAGAAGATATGTCATGTCATAGTTTGTATCCTTGAGAACATACAATCTCACTCTTAACTTATAAAAACATACACATGTACTACAGTGATGCAGTGCCTTCCTTGTAAATGCAGCACAGGCTGTTGTGTTGTTCTCAAGCAGACTTTTTATGGCATTACAGGCAGACATGAAGGAAAAAAGCAGCAGACAATCAGCTCAAACGAATCGTATCCTCTCACTGGTCCAGGCTGTTGATTACTGCTCCACTTCCTCGCTGCTCTAAGTATCTGAAAGGTTTACCACTTTGTTATAAGACCTGGAGGTCAACGCACAAGAGACCTAAGGACCCTTAACTCTTCCATTCCCTAGAGGAGAGCTTTTCTTTACCTGTTTGTATCTTACAGTTTATTTTATCGACTTTTTGCTTTACAGGCCCTACAATAAGTGATTGGTTCATGTCGATTTCTCAGTATGGCCACATACTGTAACAACAACATGCGATGCTCCATTAATGGATTGACACTTGGCTGACATACTGTGTCTTTTATTAAAGGATTGAGCATGTGTGTGCAGATGTGTGTGGGAAGGAAAATCAGTCACGTTATCCCCCCTGCTGCCACTCAGTTTCACCCCAGGGGCTCCTGTGGTGTATGATGCTAATAAATTTAGCAGAAATCACATCAACTCGACTCTCCTCCATCGATTGTAAGAATGACATCACCCTCCTCTCCTCTCAGCTCTTTTTCCCTGATGGAGGAAGCTAAGTAGGGGAGAGAAATCTTTAACCCAGAGGGATCCTCTTTCATGAGGAGGAAACATGGTCGATGTTCATTTTCACCTGTCTCACACAACTCACACAACCATGTATATGTGTGTCCTCATGGGCTTTGGCACCACAAAGGATTTTGCTCTGGCATAGAAGTTTCCACATTAGTCTGCTAGATGCAGGTTAGACAATCTATCAGAAAATTACATTGGCACACTAAGTGCGTATAGAAAAGCTTCTCAGACACTTCCCATGTGAGCTGATGAATATGAGAGTGTAGGTGCAAGGTGAAAGGGGGGTGCGGCGTAAGGGGTGAGCAGCTGTGCCTATTTTGAGCCTTATAAATGTTCTTTTTCCATACAAAGTGTGGCAACAAAATCACAACTAATTGCTCAGTGTCAATAAAAGAAGGGTGTTTTTTAAAGTATTGGGGATATTGTAGCTGTTTAGAAAATAAAAGTATATATATTGCATCTTAGGCTGTGATATTCACAGACCCAGTGACACATTCATTGTTACAGCTATATTCCTGAAGAGTTTGGGGTCTCTGATGTACAGCACTTTGGTCAACTCTGTTGTTTTTAAATGTGCTATAGAATTACATTTGACTTGATTTCACCCATTTTCTGCATGATTATGCAGTGATGAAGTGATGAGGCAAACCTCATCTTGCCTCCTGACAATCTAAATGTTTCTTCACATGCTCCTTATGAACCAAGTCATCTTTAACATCACCCGTTCAACTGTTTCAAATCACCATGGTTTTGAACAAATCTAGCTTTTTTTTAGCCCCCAAGTGTCCCTGTCCCAACTACTTCCATTCTAAACATGAATTTGATGTCATCCAATAAATGAAAAAAAATTCTGCTCTTAGTAAGGTTGGTACATTGTATTGTAATGTGTGCTTGTGCTAGTTACAGTTTACTTCCTGTGATTTTACAGCAGATTGTGTACCCTTCTACTGACGTGGCTGTGTTTGTGCACTTTGTGTTTTCTTTAAGTTTGTGTGTTCATGTGTATGTGTGTGTGTGTGTGGGGGTGTGTGTGTGTGTGGGGGTGTGTGGGTGTGTGTGTGTGTTTGAGCTGAGTGCTGTGTGACTCATCCTAAGTGAGGACACTTTGTTCACATCAACCCAAAGCTCATCTTCTCTCTTTGCCTGAGGGCTCTGATGAGATCTCACAAATGGGCATCACCACCTGCACTTTGTAGACCTTCATCAAAGATTTGACCCACAGAACACTCAAAAAGTGCTTCAGGTTTTTGTGTGTGGTTGATTGTATAAGATTTTGAGGGATCTAATTGCAGAGGTGCAACATAATATGTATTCATTAGTGCATAAGTACCTAAGAATAAGAACTACTGTGATTTTGTTACCTAAGGATGAGTCATTTATATGTAGAAAGAGAGCAAGTTTCCTTTCATGGGGTTCACCATATTATGCCACTATATTTCTGAAGCAGTTCAGAACTGACTTCTTCTTCTCCTTTTAGTGGATCTCAGTGTTAAGATGTATTTCCACCACCTACAGAGTTAAAAAAAAAACATTAACACAAAGGCCAAGAATGGACAAAACAACCCTGTCTGTAACCAGCATGGATATATAAAGGTAGATATCTCATTGGCTGTTGTTGTATGTTGTCACTGTGCATCTCTGCATCTGCCATATTGGGGAGGTCACGTTGGTATGTAATGAGAGACATAGAGCGCTCTTCAAAAATTACCTTATCTCCATACCAAGAACTTTAAAAATAACCATAACTGTATATTTTTAACAGCAACAGAGGTAAACTATATAACTTTCAGAGTGATGTGATGAACAATAAAACCACTGACAGGTAATTAAAGTACATCTGAATTTAGAGGAAATCATGGTCAACATGCCACTGATTCAGCTTTTCTCTGTCTTATTAGTGATTTGTTAATACATACATGAATAATAAGAAAAACAGCTGGATCACACATGTAGAACAATTAAAGTTCACAAAGCCAGCAGTTGTATAAGCAGATGAAGCAATGGTTCTCTGACCCTTTTGTGGATAACTTTTTGAATAGTTTTTTGGAAAACAAAAAACCAAAACATTTTCTCCAAAAATCTTTCTGTATTTCTTAAATAAGAATTTATATAGACTTTAAGTGGGTTGTGGCCTTTCATGTCTTTTCAGTTTTATAGCCCCACTGTCTGCGCAAGGCAAGAGATACAGTATTCACTTAGTTAATGTCTGTAACTTCACCACCGATGCAACTACATCTTACACAAGGATCCCTTAAGACACAAAAGACACAAAAACATTGTCCAACTAATCATTAGAATTTTGATAAATGCGTTGTTTTTTTTCTAAATGTATCTTTCCAAATAAGTCAGTATGCACATTTCCATCATCGCAATTAAATTCACATTTTCAATATGCACATTTAATTTGTTGATGGAAACACCTCAAATTTTGAAAAGTTTGAAAATTTGAATCAAAAACTTTGTCACTCAAAAGAGGTGGATAAGTCTGCTGTATCAAAAAAAAGTAAATGCACGTCACTTGTTGGAAACTCAAAGCAAATAACAAATGCAAAATATGCGTATATGATGTCGGCTTCTTGCACTGACTGCAGTTAAGCTAATAGCTAAGCCACGGCTATATCGTGATATGTTATTGTTATGTCTATTGGCTGCTGGGATACCATTCATTGGGCTCCAAGAAGACCTGACTCCCACAGAGTGCACTGGACTTCTCTCTGAAAATACTAAGCAAATAAATTTTTGTCATGAGTCATCATGGTTTCAAACATTTTTTTCGGACCCTCTAATAAATGATTTGGTGGTCCATCTTTAACTTTTTGCTCCATTATTAAGATATTACAGCAAATAATCCAATGACTCACTGTTGTGCTGGGCTTTGATTGACATGTTGCTATGGCAACTTGACCACTAGTGAAGTGGGACTGAGTCGGACTGAGTTGAACCCTCACATCTTATGATTAAGTGTTAGTACACTGTTGGATCTTAAGAAGGTGATAAGTAGTGCTTCAATATGTAAAAAGAACATATGGGAGTGAGACAAGAAAAAATTTTGAGTAAGCAATTTATTGCAAACAACCATTAAACTGAAATAGTCTG
>JAQQAE010008244.1:0-15342 GCA_029823295.1 Pseudamia nigra | reverse complement strand
CCTGCTCATTTGACCACCATGAAGTCCAGAGCCTCCCACGACACATCAAAAACTCAAATTGTGTTGCCATCTTCAAATCCCATCTTAAAACTGAGCTATTCGGACAGGCTTACTCAATCCCATAGATATCTTAATCGCCATTTTATGTATATACAGTGGTGTGAAAAAGTATTTGCCCCCTTCCTGATTTCGGAATTTTCTACATAGAGCCATGTAGGTTTGGACTCTTTTTTCCCCTTAAAGTTAAAAAATAAATAAAATAATTTAAAAATAATGAATTAAATAATTTTAAAAACTGCATTTTGTGTTTCCTTGTGTTAATTCAAATTTATTATTTAAATATGTTTGATATATTTGATGGTCTGAAGCATTTAAGTGTGACAAATATACAAAGAAGTAAGAAATCAGGAAGGTGGCAAACACTTTTTCACAGCACTCTGTATATAATTGCATAACTGATGTTGTGGTTCGGATTCAGTGGATGGTTTGGCTCTAGTTGTTAGGTTTTGGTAAGTTTTATTTCCTCCATTTTAACACACGTGCTGTATTTTAGACTTTATACTGTATATTCACAATAATCTCATGACTTCAGGAGAACATTTGATTTTGATTTTTTTTACTTTGCGTCACTGCATCCTGTCCCAACATTAAAGCCAATTTCAGTCTGACTTGATGGAACAATAATATTTCAAATGCACTGGGTATTTTCATTGGAGGCATACAACACATGAGAAATAGGGTAAGATGTTAAAGACAATAAAGGGAGATTGGACCGCAGAGAGGAGGCATCATAACGCACTGCTGACATTGAAAACCCATTTTTATATTGCAGCAAACATAATGTTTATTGTTTTCAGTATTTTTTTTTATTATCTTAGTTGAAGTTAGAATGGTTTAATAGCTTTTGCATTAACATCACATGGAGTCAGTTAGCTTTGCAAAGAAACAGAAGTGGTCTTTAAAGGGATACTTTTGAACTCTGTTTTATGTGTGTAAATATATGTGTGCATTTGAATATTTTTGTAGTAACTAAAAGTAGTTCCTCACATAATGCCTATATGACTGGCTGCAAATAAAGGCAAAGGTCCATGAAAAAAAATGGTTTGTTTTTGCTGAGAACAACAAAAAGTGTCTTTCTAAGCTGAATGCAAGGGAGTAAAATCAGGCATATTTAATGGGGTTAAATGGAAATGCAATGATAGAAGAGCCTATAAGAGAAGTCCATATAGGAATATAATGTTGAGCGTCATTAATCAGCCAAACACGGGAGGAGGAGTATCAGGGAAACAGGAGGAAAAAAACAAGCCACGCAGCTCCACAGAGGTCTAACATCTCAGCAGAATCTTTTACATAAAGCCAAGAAGGATGCTGATGCTGCAGTTGAAGCCTGTTATGTGGTGAGTGAATTAATCACCAAAACAGGAAACCCATTCACTCAAGGGCGGTTTGGCAGTTTCTGAAGGACTGAATGCGGCAAGAGGCTGACATTCCTTGTCCAAATAAGACAGAAGAGCTGGTTCAACAACATCAGCACAAAGAACATTTTCAGAAATGCTGTGCCTTCTTAAAGTACTTGAACATGGCAGTGGCCCACCTATGGGATGGTAACACTAGATAAAGCATGTAGGCTGGAAGCATAAAACAGGAAATTACAAACGTATGTCTTTGGGCTAGGGCTGGGTGATATGGGAAGAAATTTATATTGCAATATATTTTCTCAATACTACAATATACGATATATCGCAAAATATGTTTTCTAAGACAGTTAATCTTTGTGAACCCACTGTTAATGCAGCACTTTGATCACACTTCAATTCATGCAAAAACTGCAGTACTGCCAGTGTCCACTAGGGGCCAAATCCAACAGCGAGTCAATTCTAATAGAGTCCCATTTTAAAATTTACAACTTTAAAGCAGAAATAAACGTGTTCACAGCCCTGATCGTGTAGCAAATTTTGGTCTCCACCACTGTGAACTCTGCAAGAGCTGATTTTTATACTGTCTGACTCTTTAGATGATTGATATCTGATATTTTAGGGTACAGGCACTGTGTTTGTCCATCATTTATATACAGCCTATCCAACAGTGCAGAGTTAAAGCCTGTAACATCCTCTGGTATCACTAATCAGACTGTGCTTTAGTTCTAGACAATGGCAAGTGTGATTTAGAGATTGAAGAGCCTGAGGTAAATCTTTGGCTCTATACACCATCTTCCATGGCTAAAGACTGACAAAGCAGTGGCTCACTAAGTCCAGTCCAGCTGTGTAGACATCAGCTGACCTACCAGAGCCAGCAGAGTGGAGGTTCAAAGGGGCGTACACGGCCACAGCCTCATTTGATGTGGATGGCATTTGCACTCCAGTGTATTTTAAAAGGTTTGAAGGCCAGCGCCTTTAATGTGTGTTTACTTGCCCTTACTCTGCTTGATGGTCAGATCCATCTGTGTCCACCATACATGAGTTCAATGACTTAATGTCTCATTTTAAAGCCCCTTGGAGAACAATCCTTTAATTTCGGTTTTATACATGAGACACGGATGAGACATTTGATTTTTGGTCCTCACATCCCAGTTTGTTGATTCTACAAATAAACTAGTGTGTAGTCTCTCTACTATGGCAGTAGTTTAGATGTACATACAGCAATAAAATGATTTGCCAGAAGAAAATTGGAATAAGATGCAAAACATATTTGTACAGAACACAGTATCCACTTGAAATACATTTGAAAACAAACTGCCTCCATCTTTTTGACAGATTTTAAAACTGATCAATTTACTGCACAGTTTCTGCCACCGCACTTGACTTTTGTGAGTTTAACTGTGAAGTTTGAAAACATAATGTGTGTTTGTTATTCTCTTTTTTATTTGGGGGAGCTTTCAATATTTTTACATATTATTTAGTAGAAAACAAAAACATTAGCTTATACATTCTTAGTAAATGTCCCCTTTCATTTTAGCTCTTCCACAGTTTTCCTTTTTTTTCCTTATGTGTAAGTAAGAATAACATGAACACATGAACATATGAACATGGGAGGTTTCTCTTAGTAGATGCACAGGATAGACAACAAAGGTGCTATTTCAACTGAATTGTTACTTACAATGAAATAAAACGTGTATCACTTTAAAATACATCAGACCTGACTGGTTTTATGTACTCAGTCCATTTTGTCCAGATCAGGAAGAATTTCTCCTTTTGGGACACTAAGGGAAAAAGTCAGTTTTTCCAAAACATATACGTATTTCATATACTGTACTATTTTGATCCATTCATGTGTGGTGGGCAACTCTGGCTTCAGCCACTTTCTCGTAACGGCCTGCTACAAGTATCTGAACCAACTTTTTATTGTTATTATTCCACCATTCAAATGACATGTTTCCCATGTACACAGTATCAAACCTGAGAGGGATGCAAGCACCAAAGATGTTATTAATGTGTTTATGAATTTCCTGCCAGTAAAGTTTAAAAACCTTGCAAAACAGTATGAAAATGACTGGCAGAAATGTGTAACTATCCACATGGGTGTAAGTTGATTCATATATTTAATAAAGTCCATTGTTGTCTTGTGTTTTCAGTAAATATGTCATTTTATTAAATGTAACAATATTGCATTCTACTATTAGTAGGGCTGTCAAACGTTTAAAATTTTCAATCTGACTAATCACAGGGTCACTGTGGATTAATTTCGATTAATCACAATTAATACCCATTTATTGTTAATCTAAATTAATCACAGGGTCACTGGATTAATTTTGATTAATCATAATTAATACCCATTCGTTGTTTTTCATTTTGTGGGAGCAAAAACACTCATGATAGAAGGTGATGTAGACTCTCAACTAAAATTACTTATTCTGTATTAAAATGTATATTTTTTTCTAATTTCAACCTGTGTAACTACCGTAATGGAAATTTCACCTGCTTTGTAGAACTTAACAGAACCTCTGTAATGTTCTGCTGAGATGTTTATGCTTTTTTACACTTGGTTCGCTGCCTTCATCAGTAACTAATGTCATTTGTTTCAAAATGTGTAAAGATTTATACTTTTACATTTAAATTGACTTTGAAGCAATAAATACTAAAGAAGTTGTCAGTGACGTGAGTCAAATGTAACATAAGATTTCATCACTTTTTCCTTGATGTATGAGTTATTGTGCGTTAATCACGTTAATTGTGCCAACGCGTTAATGATAATTGCGTTAAAATTTTGAATCTAATTAATTATGCAAATGAGTTAGTCCAGTTTAAAATGTTAATTTTGACAGCCCTAATTATTAGCTAATGTTACTTGGGGGTATTTCACTGTAGTGCAATGGCATAACATGACTATACAGTACATCACTAAATATAACATGAATAAAACTTTAATATATTACTTATTGTCTACAAATATAATTTTTGAATTACGTCACATAAATTTTCATTGACAGCAGGGTGAAAAATACCCCTCATGCAACATATTGATTTACTTGCAAGACCCATAGGAGCAAGAAATTACACATTGCATTTAAATCCTTTTTTTAAATTACTAAAACCTAAATTTTGACATCTGCATGTTTGAGAGCCATCCTGCATTAAATTGAAGTGGGTGCATGACTTATAGTCCAAATTTCTAGTTGTGAATTTATTGCTTAAGTTGGTGTTTGCTATTTTGTTGCCATTTTTTTTGCCAAATATTTGAAAATGATTATGAGATTTGTTCCATCAGGATTTCGATTCTATCGTTATACAACATGAATCTCGAGTACAGAGTAACAGAGCTCTTTCACTCAATATTGTCATAATGTGAATGCAAGAATATCTGCTGATCCAGGGGGGCTGGATGCATGGGTGCATGAATCCACTGAGGAACGATAAGTGCCTAAATAATAAAGACACTTTTCATTAAGTGAATGAGTTGTATAAAGCAAATGCATAAAGACTTAAAGACCTCCTCTGGCTATAAATGGATTGGAGACTCTGGTTGTTAAATGGTGGGATGATAAAATCTATGCTGACTCGCTACACTATACAACTCCTCTTCATACTGCTCCTGTCTGATTTGGACTGCAGCGCTTTAAGTGATTTGTGATAAATTATTGCATGAAAAGTTTTTTTCTGAGAATGTATTGCTACTATGAGCAATATTTTTGTTGCAGTTGTTTATGCTGTGTATGTTAATTATGACAAATGGAAACTTTCAGATGTTTCATTTGAAAACTTTTCCTGGTTATGATTTGAGAGTATCCTTAAACTTATATAATGTAAAGATAGATGTTGTAAAACTTACATGCATAATACGTTTATGTTTTTATTTTCGACAGTTATCCGATAACTCATGTCATCAAAAGCTGCAAGGAGTTAAAAGGAACATTTCCTTGACTGTATCTCTACTTCAGTTGTAAAACTGCTATTTTATTTAATTCTTTTGTCTCTCCCTTTCATGCTGCCCTTGGTCCCTACCTTCCCTGTCTTCCTATTGTCGCACCTCCCCAAACACATTCCCTTTCTCTCCTTCATTAGACCCAGAATGTGATGTACGACCTGGTGTCAGAGCTACAGGAGCGCAGTGAGGAGCTGGACAAGCGCATCGGCACATTAGAGGACAAGCTGGACTCGGTGACGGGCAGCCTGCAGGCGCTGCCCTGCCTCATCTCCCAAGCCATAACCCAGCAGCAGCAGGACTTCCTGGACGGCTTTGTTCACCGCTTTCGGCCCGCCTCACTAGCCTCAGAGCGCTCTGAGCGTTCTGAGCGATCTTGGACTTCCACCACCCGCAGGCGGCGCTCACCCTCCACAGCACCACACACCTCCTCTGATAGTGGATAACCTTGACAAACCCTCAACAGTCGCCTTCGAACACATTTCGCAAAACAAATTCTCACCTCATTCTATTCCATCCAAAACCGTACCAATAACCACTGGTGAGTCCACATCTGGACTAATGATGACCCCACACCTTGACCCCTGACCTGATCCTTATCCAACGTCAAATCCAAAACCAGTTCATCTGTGACTGAGCCTCTCAGCACAGGACTGGATCAGAGCTACTCCAAAAGAAGAAAGAATGGCAAACACAGACTTAAATCAAGAAAAAAACACAAATGCATCTAAAAAAGAAAATGAAAAAATTTTAAAAATGACTGAAAAACCGAGATAAAGTAGAGATATGGTTTATGTTTTAGCCATTGTATGGCTGTTCAAGTTAGCTTTTTTGTAAAAGCCCTTGTATAGTTAAAAAATGACTGAGTTCAGGGTCGCTGGGGTGAGAGCTGGCTATCACACCGGAGAGTCCTTAACCTCAAGGGGGAAGTTGGTCTGTGGAGCTGAGGGCCTCGGCTCACCTGCTGGCCCTCTGAGGCCATGGAGGACATACGTCCACCCATCCGTCCGTCTATCTGTTTGTCCGGTGAGGAGAGCAAGACAAAACATTGGATTTCCCTTTCAAAAGACTAGTGTCATGGATTCTTTCCCACAGGTTAGGGTGAAAGCTTTAGGAATGGCTACAAATGATCTGACATCAGGTCAGTCTGAAAATGCACTTAAGGGGTGGGGAAACTGTCACACAAAGAAGAGAAAAGGGGATGCACATGGCATTACTACTGGGTAGGAAAAATTTACACAATTGCCAACTTCAAAGGTTCAGTTTCCTTGTTCTTATCAAGGGAAATGAGAGCGACTATCTTTTTTAGTTACATATTGACATGTGATTTTTCAGTGCCTGAATGTATAAATAGTAGAGGGTTATTTAATTACTAATTTCAAAGCTTTTTTACAATGTTAACAGTCTGAATACAGCATTGCATTCCTTTTTCAGATACATTCCTCTCCAAAAATTTAAAGAAAATGTCTTAATGTAATGCATTGCCTCCATTGCACAGCAACTCGTAATGTTTCAATTTTTTTCTACTTGTACTAACACAGTGAGAAACAGAAAATGTTTAGAGAGAAAGCGCAAGTGAGACAGGCAGAGAATGGATATATGTGTGTTTGTCAGAGAATTTTTTCACGTTTAGCTCAATGCTACTCACTCATACACACGACAATGAAATACGTAGTTGTCTACGTTTCTTACCACTACTAATTAGAGCATCCTGTGGTCTTCAGATGATGGCATGGCTTGAGGTCTGCTCATATAACATATAGCCACACAAGCACACACACCACAGGTCCAACTGAGAAACCAGCCCTGGCCCCTTTGCATGGTTTGATGCAAAAACAAACAACGGATCTTCCTCAGATGGCTTAAAGATTTTACACGATTGACATCATTTCAATTTTTCTTTGTTTACATTTGTTTGTTTGTTGCCTTTCTTTGTTTTGTTTTATTTTTACTTGATTTCCTTTTTTTTTTTAACTAGAATCCATAGTGTTTTTAGAGTTGCAGAACCTGTAGAGTTGCAGTAAAGTGATCCTGTAATGCGTTCCCTGTTTAAAATATGAGGTGAAGAAAATCCCGCTTACACACGAATCCTGAAAGGATTCAAATGAAACTGGTGAAGAAACTCTGATGGTTATAACACAGTGAATTGCTCTCAGAGCAAGCTTAATCCTGTAGTACATTAACAAGTATGAAACACATTCAATGACTTGGAGAATTTTAAAAAGCATCAAAGGCATGGTATATGATGCATCCTAGAGTTGTGATGACTTCTAAATGTTTGATTTTCTGAAGCAAATAGAAAGAGCAGGTCAGGAAGTCAGCAGGTTAGCGGGCTAGCATGCTCTCCTAAAGTAGTTTGAATGGTAGACAATCCAAATCCCAAATTAACAATAGTGCTAAAAATCATTATAAGGCCCCTTAAGATAAGAGACAAATAGAATCATTATTATTTCCTGCATCTTAATTATTTTAGGATGCTTTGGGATGAAAGTCAATGCCTGTGAGCTGCTGAGTGACTGTTCACTCCCACAGGCTGAGGACTGACCAGAGAGCACTTAAGAACATGTTCAGTTTACGAAAAGTGGACCTTAATCAAGCATGAGTATTACCTTTTTCCTTTCAACTTGAGTTGATGAAGCATGACTGCTTACTGCCCTCACCTCCAGCCACTTCTCGTACACTGCTGTACTCCACAGGGGATCTATCATGTCATTATAGTCTCTGTTTCAATCAGTGTCATTCACTGAGTCAGGAAGGCTAATGGAAGACTATCTGCTTGATTACGACCTCACCTGCTTGTTCGTATCTAAGGTTTCCTCCTCTTTATTACATCAGAGGTTTAGCCTCTCGTTTGTCATCTGTCATCATTAAGAGCATCAGTCCCTACACACAGAGAGACCTCCCACATGGCACGCAGCAAAGGCCTCTGAGTAGTTCCAATGAAAAAAAGAAAAACAAAACAGGTCGAGTGAAAGAAGCAGGGGAACCCGCAGGTCACGTTGGGTGTTGCACTTCCGTTCAGTGTGTGATCTGTTCAGTTCCACCGGGGAGGATCACAGATGCTGGAGTGTCTTCCCCAGAGAGGTGACAGCATCGGTGTTAAGGACTTCATCCCCTCATCAGGCAGCAGGGAGAGTAGATTTTTTATAAAAAGACAGAAAATGAGAGCCATAGCTCATTTACTGACAGACGTCTGTTTTAGCCCAATGGGGGGTTGTGAACAGCTAGCGTGGGTGTCCTGTAAATATGACCTCATTGTAGATGTCACTAAGTAAACGGGACAAATGGTGAAGTGCAGGGTTAAGGGTAGCAGGGTGCAGTGCGCAGCATGTTGCAGATATACAGAAAAATTACACCTGGACTGGATATGAAAGGTATAAATCATAGCTAATTAAATTCCAATGATTTCTTTCACATGTTATTTTTCTACGTCTGATCCAGGTTATAATGTTTTTTTTTTCCTTTTGTAAAAGTTTGTTCTCTCTCTTCTCAAGACCTGCCAAGAAAACACCATTCCAAGATATAATAGTGACCCAATTTTCTCCTCTAGAAAATAAAACACACAGTATTTTGTAGTGAAGTGAGGGACATTCATGATGTTATTCTGACGACAGTAGACAAGTCAAAGTGATAAAACTCATCCCAGAGTCTTTTATTATCCAGACAAGTAGGCTTTCCTCATAGAGCAGGCATAAGTACACACGTCCACTGAACAATAACAGTGAAAAACCCCCAAAAAGTGAAGAAATGTAACCCATCATTGTTCTGTGTACACTGCCACATGATGCATAATGTACGTAGTAGCACTGGAATAAATCAATTTTAATGGATGGCAAATGGGTTTAACATGGTATGGTCTCTGTATACTGTTGCTGTTCCTTCATTTTGCAGGTGAACTTTTGTCCTAGAGAGGAGAGACACCGAGATCAAATCATTAAAGACTATCTTCAGCTATAACCTTAACTCTCTTCTTTTATTTTTCAGCGAGATATTGAACAGAGTGGAAATAATTTACCACGTTTTATTTACTCCAACAATCCGCTGGGAGAAAGACGCAACACACTACAAAGGCAGAAAGTCAGATGAAAATTTGACTAACCACTGATAAAGACACAGGCATGAGTTATGTTTAATTGTTTGGAATTACCAACAAACAGAATTAAGGACACCTGAAACTTATTTAATATATGAATATGAACTATGATGTCAGCAATTGGTTCCTTAAAAACAAAAGAGCATCCACTGAGAAAAGAAAAGAAACACATCAAAGCAGCATATGCATCTGTAAAGAAAGAAAAATAGTTCCTGCTCTTCTTCTGTCGAAAAATTAATCACTCAGTGTGTTCAGGAGGGAATTTGGTCCATCCCTGTCAATCAGAACTTGAAGATTTCAGGAGCTCTTTTGAATCTTCAGATTCTTCATCTTCCAGTGACTGACAGGGTCAATTCTCCAATTTTTACCTCTGTCAAGAAGGTTTTCTTTGTTGACCTTAGTTTATCTGACTGTTTGTTTACAACGTAACTCAATAAGTTATGAAGTTTTCAGGATAGATCAAAAATGTAGACCAAGCGATTAGATTCTGGAAGTGATCTGGATTGTCTGGATCCAGAAAAATTTTAAAGGATTCTTCACCATTGTAAGATAGGGCCAAATTCAACATTAGTCCTTGTAAAATGACAAATAATACCCAGAAAATTTAGCCAAAAACATAGTAGAATGATGAACCATAGTAGATTATATCAAACCACAGTTTGATCCAGATATGGACAATATTCCAGATATTATGAACCACAATGTTTATGGGGGTTGAGGAAAAAGAACTACTGTAAGGTAAAAAAAAAAAAAAAAAAATACAGCTATAGACATGAAACTGACATCAAATTTTAGTGGAAAGTCTGGTGATTCAGTAATGTGCCCATAGATTTGACATATCTTCAACATTTAGGGTGCTAGATCCAGAAAACAAGCATCATTATTATGATGTATAACGATTGAACTAATAATGACATGTACTATATGATTCCAAAGGCTAATGGTAGGTTTTCATGGTCAACTGAAACTGAGCTGCTGTAGTGGAGGTCTGCGCTGTCTGAAAGATTTCTAGTATTTTCCTCTTTTCAAAACAACCAGGAGTGTTCTTTGCAGTATGCTTTGGAATAATGTCATTTACATCTCCTCATTTTTTTGGTGGATTTCAACCGATACATCTGTCATGTTTCCACCTCTGAACTCCACTTTTCACACTGTGTTTTAATGTCACATGCAGAGCCAGAAGAAAAGACATATTGACACATTTGCTGAAAGTTTATGAATTACTGGTGGAATATATTTTCATAAGGCATCTGCAACATCATCATCATCATTACTGGAGGAAACTATGTATGACATGTTGAATATTTTTCCCTCACTGTGTCCTGCAGACTGCACGTTTTTCACACAATATCCAACCCAAGGAGACGAGAGGTGGCAGCTGTGCAAAGACAAACACGACACTGAAAAGTGGGCTGTATGGACACGTGTCAACAGACACAGACATCACACGTCTCCTCCCGCAAAAGTATGAGGCAGGGACGTCCTAAAACATGATTACAGGAGGATGCATTGATATAAACATAAACATCGCTCCAGAGGACACACAGCTGCTGAGGCTGTGTTCCAAGGTGAACTATGAGCTGTACACACACATACACACAGTCATTAATGTTCAAATAACAAGCTACTATTCATGTCCACATGCACAAACAAGGCTCAGCCTGGTTAATTACAACCAAATCAGAAGGGACTTGGCAGCAGCCCGATATCCCGCAAGAGTGGCAGAGTCAGTCACCCTGTAGTTGTTGCTACACAACCCCACAGACACACAGCAGTGGAAACACAGGGTGCAGCTCCTCTGCTCCACAACCTTCCCAAAAGAGGTGGCACATGCATAGCATAGCATAATGACAAATAATAAGTGTATAGCCTTTAAAACCAGTTTACAAAGAGCTTAACAGGCCAGATATGCTGAAAGTGAAGCTAAACAATAGGGGCAAACAAACGCAATTAATGAGGTGGGGTGCTTAGCAAGGTCAAAGGGCAAGTGGGCTTGTGAGGAGTCATCTTTTCTGTAAAGTAGCTTGGAGCTAGATCCAGATGTTTTAAATAAACACATCTGGATCAATAAATTAAAATCAATACAAACAAGGTCAGTAGAAACAGTTTCATGTGATCTGCTGCCTCCTGAACTCTGTGCAGGTGAGAAACAAAGCTATCAACTACTAAACAAAATACCGTTTTTACACAGACTGATTTCAGACATGTAGTAAATCATTTGCTCAAACCAAAGCGCAAATACAGTACCCTTACTTTCGCTAAAGTAGCAAAAACACCAAATTAAAAGCTTGTCCTGCTGGTAAATCTGTCTAACACGAAAATGTAGTCTCTTCATGTCACTTAACTCATTTCCATCCTGCGCATTCTTGGTTGAAGTGTGAAAGGCAAGAATTAGTAAAGAAAACAGGCATCAAATTACCAGCGACCTCCCCTAGAGGGAACTGAACATCACCCAGCAGAGAGGGAAGCAGAGGACTGACGATGACCCTGGGACTGGGGAAGGACATTAGCTTGCAGGGTGTGTGGAGGGGCTTCCCACAGTGTGAAAAGGTTTTTTGGGGACAGCTTGTGGCAAGCAGAGGAAGTCATTAATCGAATTTATTGCAGGCCCACTTTTCTGCCTGCTTGTCTTGCAAGCTCGTAGCTAGCAGCTGCATTAAGCTTAATGCCCTCCCCATCACTTACGGCTAACATGGTCTGGCATACACTTAGGGAAAGCTGAGAGAATTGGAGTATTGATCTTGGTTTTTGGCCTTTTAATGTACAGTGTTGTAATGGTAAAGAGTGGGTGTGAAGGGCCTTTTCATCCCACCAAATGTTTTTTGAGTGCTGTCTATTCCAATGTCCATCATTTTTCTCCTGTTCCATCATTCCTGTTCTATCGCTTCCTCTGTTGCTCATTTCTCTTTGTCCGAAGCCGAAGGAAGTGATACAAATGAACTTGTCTGCTGCAGCTTCTCTGCTTCGTTTAGATGTAAAAGATGGAAAGAGGCCTTTTTGGAGCTCTGCAACCAGCAGCTGAATTCACAGGGCAAAAAGATGAAAATAATAATGAAAATGAACAAAAGTGCACAAAGCGGTTGAGTAAATTAAAATTACGCACAATGGACAAATTAAGCAAAAACAAAAAAAAAAAGAAAGCAATCAAGTAAACTAACAAAAATTAAAAATGTAGTGTAGAAACTGAACAAAAAGGCAACAAAAGAAGCAATAATATGAGCAAAATTATTGAAAAGGTTAACAAAAAATGAACAGAACAATGTAAGCAACAAAAATGAACAATAATGAACAAATTAAGAATTGGGTCATTTTGGCAGCGACTTAAAAAGACAAAAAAAAAAAAAAACAAGTAATAAAAGGAACAAAATAATCACGGACATAAAAGGTTGCACAAAAAAATCCATGTTATGAAGTTTCTCACTTCTGGTGGTTTTTATGAGACTTTTTAAATGTTACTCATGTACTTCTACTACTTGTTGAGTGACTATAATTATAAAGTAACAATACTTTCACCTGAGGACTGTTTCTGTTTGCTCTGCCCACCTCAGCCTTCAGACGGTATTTTCTATGGTGATTCTTCAGTCTGATAGCTGGCCTTTAACTCATTACCTTCTGCTCACAGTATTTTTTAAATTATTTTATATTTCTAGTTTTGGCTTTTTTTTTGTTTCTGATTGCATAATATTATTAAGTCACATTTAACTGCAATTTGTGACCTTTGAGAGAACACAAAAGTCTTTGTTCTGGGTTCATCTGCATCATAATTTTTAGTCTTAAAGCAGGAGCCAGAATTTGAAGCTACCTTCTCTCGGTCCAACTAGACATATAGTGCAATATGTGTACTGTATATAATAGCGACTGCTATGGCATAAGTCTGCTATCTTGACATTGATTGGTCATTACAGCTGACCTATCGATGCCCTTCGTAAAACACCTACAGCTGGCAAATCACAGGTGCCTTCTTACGTCACATTTTAAACTTTTTACAACCTGAAAAAAAATAAAGTTCACATTCCCTCTCAGGCAACTTGAGTTGCAAGGTGCTGAAAGGTAATGCTGTATTTCCTGCACAATAACACTAAAAACAATCAAGCACTGCAGCTTTAAAATAACTAAACCTTTATTTCTGTGCAACTAACTTGTAAAAAAAAAAACTCACCTAGGTCTAAAGCTGCAGACCTGTTCAGACCTTTATGAAACAGGACATTATTTAAGCACTTTATGAGCAATATTATTTTAACCAAGGTTGGAAGCACTGACCCCAAATCAAACATCATCCTTGTTTTTATACGTACAGTAATAAAACCACAGTCACGACACTCATCCTTCGCTCAGCTTTTAACACCCAATCATCTTGTACCTCTACATTTAATGAGGCACTTAAAGTCAGGATATTGATTGATGTGAATGTCACCGTTGGAAGGATGTAAGACTTTTATTGCAGCAACATGACAAAGAATGGTGGATGCAGTAAGACTGAAAAGGTATGTTAAATGTAAAATGTGTGGAGTTTGTTCAGGATGCACTCAACAAGAAAGGTGAAAGGAAAATCCATCCTAAGTATCTAACTGATCACTTCCTGGTAAATTTTGATGCATATGAGAGGAATGAAAACTGAACAATATCATCAGTAAAATGTACAAAATGCTCTGTAAAAACAACAAAACATTTTGAAAATAATCAATAAGGCTGAAGAAATGAACAGAAATCATCAACAAAATGAACTGAAACAAACAAAATGATGTACAAAATTAATGACATTTACATACCATGCACGCCACAAAATGAATCAATATGACCAAAAAAACAAAAACTGATCAAGAAAAGTAACAAAATTTAATAAACTATACACAAACCAAATAACCTACAAGATGAATGGAAATTGACAAAATAATCAGAGAAATCAAGAAAAAAATCAATATAATTGAGAAAATAATAATTAAGACAATCAGCAGCCAAATGGACAAGAACAGACAGCGTGATGCATCAAAACAAAAAAATGGCCAAGGAAATGAGGAAAAAATGAATAAAATTATCAAGAAAATGGTTCAAATGAACAAAATAACCTATAACCTCATAACCCAGTCCCAACCAACCAACAAACAAAATGATCTACAGTATTAATGAAAATGAAGAAAACAATCAAGGACATGAAAAAAGGAAAAATAATCAAGAGAATTATGAACAAAAAACAATTCAAGAAAATAAATACATGTACAGACAAACAAAAATAATGGAAATGAACAAAATGAGTGAGAAAATGAAGCGAGAATGAATCTAAAAATGCAACATGATCAATAAACATGAACAAAATCATCAACCAGATGAACAAAAAATGCACAAAAATACAAAATACACAAAATAGAAAGGAAATAAACAAAAGTGAATGGAACAAAACATTAATACAGTGATCAAGAGTATAACAAGAAGAACCAAACTGTCATTATGTTTGCAAATCAGGGTCTTTTTTTTCAGAACCAATAGGTAAATATTGCTCAAAATTTGAATTGGAATCATTTTATCCCAATCCCCTCTGGAATCTGAAACACACACACAGGATCTTTTACGTCCCACAGTTTTCCGCAATAATATATATGTTTAAATATGAAACCTAATCCATAGCCTCTCTATTGCTGAGTCGTGCATTGTTCTGCATGTTATTAGTAGTTGAGTAAAGACGTGCAAGGACGTGCAAGGCAGCACCAGATGAGGTAGCCTCAGGCCACGGCCACTGGTGAGACTCTCTACTCGCCTGAGTGAGAGTGGGTTGCATTATGTGTTTACTGTACTGCGCTGGCTATGAATACTGCAGTATGTGTGTGTGTGTGTGTGTGTGTGTCTGTGTGAAGGGCTGGAGAGGGGTGGGGGGGTCGCTACAGATGTCCTTGCCC
>JAQQAE010008243.1:0-15342 GCA_029823295.1 Pseudamia nigra | reverse complement strand
GTAGGGTTCGGTGAATGCGCATATGAAACTGGTGGGGTTCGGTAGCTCCAACAAGGTTAAGAACCACTGTGCTAGAGGCTGAATGCTAACTGCTGAATGCTAACAGGCTAAAACAAGCTAACTGCTAACTGACTGTCTGCCTGGCTAACCAGCTAACTGACTGCCTAGCTAACCATCTGTGTCACTGTCCACTGTCCTGTCTTTGTGAATAAACCTACAAAAAGACAGTCACGAGTCGGAGTGAGACACTGTTTCGCCAGTCAAGCACACCCTACGGTGGGAGTTATCGGCTAAAAGGAGCCAAAGAAGCTTTAGCTAAAAGCCAAGCTAAAAGCTAAGCTAAAGGTGGCCAGCCTGATAAAACCGTACAAACACAATTAAACAAAATATGTAAAAAAAAAAAATCATACCAATATCTGTACATTAACAAGAATTAAAAACTAAGTTAAAAAAGAATTGACAAAAAAATTACAAAAATTGACAAAAATTTATGAAAAATAATAAACAAAACGATTTAAAGAAAGTTCACAAAATGAACAAGAAAAATTAAAATGAACAAATATTGGTTTAAAAAAAAAATCACAAAAAATTACATTGAAAAATATGATCAACAAAATGAATACAAATTAACAAAATAATCAACCAAATGGAAACTCAATAAACAGAATAATCAGCAAAATTAACCATAAGGATAAAATGAAACAAAATAATTAAGAAAACAAACAAAAAAACGATTTAAAAAATCCACAAAATGATTAAAAAAAATTGAAAATGAAAAAAATTATTACAAAAATTCACAAAATGAACAAAAAGTAATAAAAGAATACACGCACTAGGAATAAAACAAAAATAAAACAAAATAAACAAAAAAAATCAAAAAAGACCAAGTAAAATTAACGGGCTAATAAACAAAATAATAAATAAAAATAATAAATAGCAATGAATTTTTTAAAAATCAATAAAAAGACCTTAAGTTTGGGACAGGCAGCTTTACAAAATTAGATCTTATCCAACATTGTAACATGTATTCTTTAACACCATCTGCCTGCTTCAATTAATCACTTCCTGTGTTTTCCAGAATGTAATGAGTACTGTCACAGTGTGGGTGGACACTCAGCTGTGGACTGGATGCGTGGGTGGAGCGAACAGGAGAGACAGTGAAGTGAAATGAAACCCAGACAGCGACTTAACCACCTCATTCTGCTAATACAGTAAACCACCAGCTCCTCTTGTCCCTGAGGGTTGAGGGCTGTCCCACTGTCAAACCATGACTGATTGAGAACCTTCCCTCAGACAGTTTGAGCTCTTCATGGACACTTTCTGTAAGTCAGCACTTTGCAGACTTTGAGGAAATGACTCAGTTCATAATGTTATGATGTTAAACATGAAGACATTCTGAAGTGGAAAAACTGTGGCTGTGCTTCCACCCCTATGGAGGAATTAACAAGAAACACTACAACAACAAGGATTTAACAATTCATCTACCATTTTTACATGAAGATGTTTTAACAAAATTTCTAAACTTCTTATTTGACAATTAAAAGTAATATATTTACTGTTACAATTAGAGCTGCACATTTGAACTGCAATCAATATCCCAACATCAGCCTTTGCACAAGGCTGTGATTTAAATGTCCACAATGACCCATGATTTGCGTGTTCTGAGAGTTCATTTATATTTAGATTTTGTTGATTATATTAATGGATTAGATTTAATTTATATAGTGCTTTTCAAAACACCCAAGGCACTTCACACTGAATTCATTATTCATCCACTCCATAGTCACACACTGGTGTTATGTTATCTTTATTTGTCACATACATATACATGAGATTTTTCCTCCGCATTTGACAAATCCCCTTGGGGAGGGGTGGGCATTTGGGGCCCACAGTGGTGATGATAATGAGGGGACAGATGGTTCCTTCACCTTCCCCACCTGCCGTTCTGGGGATTCAAGCCAACGACCCTTCGTTCACAGGCCCACTTCTCTTGCCTCTAGGTTTACCACTGCACACCTTTTTTAAAGTTAAGTTGGTGGTAAGCTACATCTGCAGCCACAGCTGCCCTGGGGCAGACTGACAGAAATAAGGCTGCCAATCCACGCCAAGGGCCTCTCCAGCCACCACCAAACATTCAGTCACATTCATACACTGTGATACTGGAGGCAAGGTAGGTGATGTGTCTTGCTCAAGGACACAAAGGCAGAATGACTGGGATGGAGCAGGGTTCAAATTGCCAACCAGTTATGGGATAACCTCTACCTCCTGACAAACATTCCCCATTATTTTGCCAACATTTGGTTATTATGTTGAGATTCGGATAAGTAATATCCTACGTGCACTCACCTTGATGATGAATTCTTATTATTTTGTTAATATTTTGCTGATTACTTTGCTAAATTTGCTTCATTTTTAATCTGTTCTTTAATGTTTTATTTATAATGTTGATAATTGTGGTCTGTTTTTGTTAATTTTGTAAATACATTTGGTCATTTGTTGATAGCACAGTATTATTGTCTGTTTGTTTTGGTCATTTTTGTTGATTTTTATACTGTATTGTTTTTGGTTCATTTTGATTATTTTCAATCCAACTGCGAAAATCGGATGAATAAAAAAGGCCTTTGTCTGATGATAGTTTGGATTTATTTAACACTGAGAAGAACATTTAATTTCTTTTCTTTATTTTCAATTGTTTAAGTACTACAGTATGTTTGAGTCTGAATTAGTCTGTGCAAGCATCTTTACTCCAATTAAAATTGGTCATAAAAAGCGCAATATGACCTGCAGGGATTGGTGAGAACATTTCAAGTTAAAGCTTAAGCATGCGTAATTGCCACACACAGTATGTTTATCTTCATACAGTAAGTTGTCTCACAGATCGTCTTTAAACATGACGTGAGATGTATTTGTGTATCAAGTGCATTAAATACACTTCAGAGACATTTAGAGATCCATACAAATCGTGTAATGCAGCAAAGTCATGTGGCCTCGTCAGTGGGTTGTATCCCCTTAAGGCTGTGTGTTTGGGGGAAAGCTGGGTTGTTATCTCTCTGTGAGCTAAAATACACAGTGTTCTCTCTAAACGACTGAGTGGGTTTTTTTCTACTTAAGATAGCAAAACAGGACATCCACATTCCACCTCCGGGCCATTTACACTCAAAACAGGAGTGATGAATGTGGAAACAAATGAGTGGGAAAAAGATCCAAACTACAGAACAATGTTACATAATGGCCATAACGGTATAAATGTTGTACAATAGGGTGCATAGTTTGCTGTTTTCTGTTTCAAAAAAAAAAAAAAAAAAACAACTTAATTCAGTCACACTTTCACTTACAACCCTAGTTTAACGACTATCTCTTTGTCTATTTAGTAAATCAGTGACTCGTGACAGATTTAAACTTGTCCACAGATCTCAGGACAACAAATTTATCAGGTGAAAGGAAGAGCAGATAACCAGAACTACATGTAGGCACACGAAGAGGGAAAAGGTCAGAATGAGGAAATGAGCAATGCTTTGAGCAGGAAAAGTCGTAAACGCATGCACATAAACACAACTGGAAACAGACACACAGCTGTGCTCCAACTGCCAACAGATAAAGACAAAGACTCAGTGAAAGATTTGGTTTGTTGTTACAGCTTAACCCCAGTGGAAAACAAGGGTCTGGGAGAACAGGATCTAGCAGAGATAAGGGCAGGGGTCACGGGAGCCTGCGCAGAGAGACAGACACTCACTGAGAAGGAAGTAAAAACAACTATGTTCACTAACTAACTAAAGCACTGTAGACATAAAGAAAAGTCTTGGATTAAAGCCTGAACAGCCTCAATGTTTACTCATGTTCAGTTTCCAAAGTAGGTGAGTCACTGTTTAAAATAAAGTTGCACAACACAGAAGCCTCCCATGTACCTGGAATGAATACAAAGACAACATCTCGATTACTGAAACAGAGAAATTTCAGTGTGGGTGAATGTGATGCCAGCAACATATTAAAGTGGAGACAGGTTCCTGTTTACCACTCTGTTGCACCTGTGCTTTTCACAACCCTGGAAGCATTTGGGAACTGAGGGGAAGGGTCGCTGTGTTGTACGAGTTTAGTTTCTCCTTTGCCATATTTTATGTTTCAGAATGCCCCCGACATTTTCATTATGTGATAAGTCAGGATGGCATCAGGCCAGTTTAGGACCCAGACTCTTTCACTACAGAGTCATGCTACTGGAACATACACCCATCAGCTGTAACATTATGACCGCTGACAGGTGAAGTGGTAACAATGTCAATTGTCTTATTGCAATGGCACATGTGAGTGGGGATGATATATGAGGCTGCAAGTTGATATATTTGAAATTAAAAAACTGGGCAGGGTAAGGATGCAAGTAAACTAGATAAGGAGCACATTATGATGTTGTGTAGGTTCCCCATTTTGATGTCAGAACAGCTCTAACCCAAGACATGAGCTCTACCAGATCTCTGAAAGCTGGCAGTCCATTGCACATTAGACATTATAGCAACAGATGCTTCAAATCCTGTAAGTTGTTCCAACACATTTCACAAATTCTCAGTTGGATTAAACGCTGGTTGTTCATCCATAGACCTCTTTTGTTGGGATACTATCCACTGCTGACTAGAACACCAACAAGACCTTTAGGTTTGCATGCAGTGACCCAGTCATGTACCATCACAACTTGATGCTTGTCAACTTGATGCTTATTTAGTTTGGACAATTTGCTGCTTTCGGTGCAACAACTTTGAGGGCTAAATGTTCACTTGCTGCCTAGTACATCCGCCCACTGACAAAAGCCATTGAAACCATACAATAAACATCATATGTGATAGCTGGCTGGTGTATGTACAGTGTGGTTAGGCAAAGTCTTACTGAAATAAATAAGGTCTTCCCCGAAAAAGGCACTGTCTATTTGGCAGCATAGTTTGCTCCAAAACCTGCATAGGTTCTCTCCAGGTACTCCGGCTTCCTCCCAAATCCAAAAACATGCACTAGGTGTTCACTGGTAACTCTAAATTGTCCATAAGTATGAATATGTGTGAATGGTTGTCTGTTTCTATATGTCAGCCTTGCAATGAAGTGGTGACTCTTGCAGAGTGTACCCCAGCTTCACCCTAAGTTACCTAGGGTAGGCTCCAGCGCCCTCCCCAACACTTGGGAAGATTAAGGGGTAGAAAATTAATGAACCTATACATATATTGTTCAGAATGAATGTGGTCTCCACAAATGTGCAGTTTACCCAGGCCATAAGCACTAATGCACCCCCATACCATGTCAGTTTTGAAATGATTGCTGAAAGACAGATGGTCCTCCTCTTTATCCTGGAGCACAAAGGATTTTAAACTTTGACTTGTCAGACCACAGGACAGGCCACCCTGTCCATTTTACATGAGCCCAGGCCCAGAGAAGGCAACAATTATGGATGTTTTTTGTTGTAAATCATATCCTGTTCACATGGCCTTTACATTTTTACACAATGACTCAACTTTTATGGAAACAGGGTACAGTACCATCTTGCAGTGGCGTTTATGTGAGTTTATTATGGGGGTTTTTCATGTCATAGAGATTTCTGCTTCCACTCAAATGCAATAGAGATAAACTGAGTTAAATTTATAATGCGTATAGGGCAGAAACAGCAACGTGAAGTCCCTCATTAGATTACCTACAGCCCACTGTCAACAGCTTTCACAGAGACTACTGCTTCAAATTTGGAGAAAAATCTTTAAAATAAGGTCTGTGGATCATCTCAGCTAAAAAGGATTTGTTTAGCATGTACATTTGTTATGAGAAATTCACCAAAAAGTGAACAAAAATTGAGAAAATATTTAACAAGATAAAAAAATGACCAAAATGTTCCCCAAACTGACCAAAAATGAACAGCATATTGCACTTAACAAAAAAGAACAAAATAATTAACAAAATGAACAAAATAATCCACAGATTCATTAAGTGCACCGACATTGAGAAAGTTATAACAAGTTGAAAAAATTTGCAAAAACAATCCACAAATTGACAAGAATTGACCATCATATTCAACTAAACAAGCAAAAAAACAACAAAGTAATGAACAAAAATCACAAAAATAGTTTCTAAAAAATCATCAAAAAGTGAACAAGAATTGAGAAAATAATTAGCAAGATGAAAAAAGTCGCTAAAACAATCAACAAATTGACAAGAAATGAACAATGTATTCCACAAAATGAAAAAAATGACAAAATAATTAACAAAATGAACAAAAAAACCCAAAAAAAAAAACAAAAACTGACCAAAAACAAAATTTTGCACAAAGTGAGCAAAATCTACTAGTATTAAAATCTCCATCTCCTCGGTCATCTAACATCTTCCAACGTTAATGTTTTCTATATTGTTTTGTACTCTGGAGATGAACATGTGTCTCCATGAAGGTGTAGGAAACCAACTCTGAGACAAAACCAAGCTGCTACCTGAGACATCATTCCACCATGTTGGATTATTGACATACACAAGCCAAGATGGGTAGTACTCAAGTACATTTACTACTTTACATGTATTTTAATTATTTTGTTAATTTGGCTCAATTTTTGTTCTTTTTGTTAATTTGTGATTATTTTTGTATATTTTTGCACATCCTGTTGCTCTGCTTATTCATTTTGTTATTTTACTTGACTATTTCAGTCATTTCTTCCATTAAATTGATTATTGTCAATTTTTACAATTTCAACCGTTTACTACTCCTACTCCTTGAGCTGTGGCGAAATATAACGGGGCGGAAATACTTTTTTTCCCATCCCATATGCAACTGGTTACAGAGTAGAAAGCATTCTCAAAACAACTACCCTCAGAAGGCAACGATATAATTCAAATAATGAAAAAAACCAAAGAAAATAGTCAAGTACATTTTAAAATTAGGGTGCAATTAGCACAAATGACCAGAAAAAAAAAAAAAAAAAAAAAAAATCAAGAAGTTGAACAAACTAAAGTCACAAAATAAACAAAGATCAAAAGTAAACAAGTAAATTAACAAAAATGAAGAAAATAAGCAACAGAAACTGAGCAAAAAAGAAAATATGGAAGCAACTGAGTAAAAGTAAAAAAAACAAGATAAAAAAGAATAAAAAAATATTAAAAATCAATACATGATCAATATATAAGACAGAAATAAATGCCCTTCTACTTCCACTGAAGTCACCAGCATTAGAAAGTAACAGTTTTATTTGAGTACTGTTTCTGTGTACTCTATGTCGTTTGTACAGCAGAAATGCCGTTCTGTTAAACTGCAGATTTTCTTCTGAAAATTTTACCTCAATCAGTAAAATCAGCTGTCAAACCTGACATGTTACTAAGAGACGTGGCTCTTTGTTTTCCACAGAAAGCCAACAGAACGCACTGACCGACATAGCTCTGACAGCTTGAACAGTTCAGCTTCTGAGTGGGGTGGTAGTATATTCTCAACGGCCAATTTCCATTTTTGCACAATCAGAAGAAGCAATTCCTCGTCTATGTGACACAAGAGCAAGAAGTCAAGTGAAAAGCTTTCCAAATCCCTCTGTTTGGCTTTGGGCCAACTCCTCTGCCAGTCTACACTCCAACTGATGGCACACTTGATTCTGTTTCCTCTACTAGTCTCTTTGTCAGGAAAAAAATCCAAACAATTTGTCGTAGTGTGTAGAAGCCAACAACAGTAACGCAACAGCAAAATGTCAAATGCAATGCGTGTTTTGGTAAAATACAGTGTTTGGAGGAGAAAATGCAAGCAGCACGTCTGACCCATCCCTCGTGCTATCTGCTTCATCTCACCAGTGTTTAAACATCTCTGTCAAGAGTAAGAAGCTTTGAGTGTCTCACCTTTTTGGTTCCGTACATAACTTCCAGAAAGCGCTGCTCTGCATCCTGGAACCTCTGGTCTAAAATGGACACCATCTTCCTCACCACCTTCATTATCATGTAGTTGTTTAGCAGGCTGCAAAAAAAGAAATCATTAACACGTGTACACAGCTACCCTCCTATTTCCTGTTCTACTGCATCAAGTGCATAGATGTTTACATACTGTGGTTACAACTGCTGCTTACGACCCGTGTCTGACACATAAATGGAAAAAAAACATTAACATAACTAACCTTTTATTTGTTTTAGTTATAAGTTCAGATACTTTCTGGAGGTATTCTGTGGCATAAACAACCACTGGCTCTGATTCGTTGAGCTCCACGGGGGCAAATACTTCTGTAAGGTACGGCATCCAGTCCACTGCTGGAGCCAGAGTCTGCAACGTTACAGATAAAACAGGTCAAAAACAAACAGGATGTGTTGGTGAGAGCGCTCAAATACAAGTATGTAAATATCATTCCTATCTACTCTACACGTTAAGGTTTGGACACACCTTTGCTTTCAGTGTTTATTTTTATTATTCTAAACATTGTGGATTAATACTGAAGACATCAACACTGTGAAAGAACATGTATGGAATTATGTGAAAAAGTATAAAACAACCCAGAACATGTTTTATATTTTATATTTTGTCCAAAGTAGCCACATTTAGCTTTAATGACAGTTTCACACCCTCATGGCATTCTCTCATCATCGTTTCATCACAGAGTTTGGTGGTTTTGTCGACTGCACTTGAGGACACATTCAAAGATCGTGGGATGTTTCAGACTGACCGACCTTCATTTCTTAAAGTACTGATGTCTTTACTTAACTCAGTGTTTCTTGCCACAGTGTCCACCCTTCCTCTACACAAAACAACTTAAGGTCTAAAGCACAAAAAAGGCAAGACATGGCACAACTTTTCAAAGCTAATGATTGTTACATTAGACAATCTAAAATATAAACCATATTCTGTATAAACTTGTTTTTGTTCACTATGTAATTCCAATTTCACAGTCTGGATATCTTCAGTATTAATGTGTAATGCTGAAAATAATAAAAATTGAGAATAAAAATTAAAAAGGAAAAACCACTGAAAGAGAAGGCGTGTTCAAACTTTTGACTAGTAGTCTCCATTCATTTGTATGATACAGTATACAGTACATCTTTTCACCTGCTTTAATCACAACTGTAAAAAGGTCAAGCATGTAACATTTTGACTTGTGTTTATAAATAACTTATTCAAACTCCACCTCCTCTTAATGCTACAAATGAAGGCGAATGAGACATGGTTGAGCAAGCAATAGAATAAATGGAGAGAGTGAGCAGCTTTAATGAGAAGAGGGTGAAATCCAAAAGTAGGATGTTATTTTCTGATTGTTTCACAGTGGTTATGTTCTAAAGCTCACACAGAGAGGTGTTTCTATGTGAACTTTGCCCAAAGATTTGACAGAACTTTATCTAGTGAGAAGTGCAAAATGTGACGTGGTCACATAGTTTATTCACTGGATGTACAAACTCACTGACTGGAACAAAATAAAAAATAAAGCCAGAGGGCATTTCATCTGTAGGTGACTATTGGACACTACTATAGATTCCTAGAGGGTCACAAGTTAAGACTGAGAAGGCTTATTATTGTACGATTCTATTGTTCTCTTTAAGGAATATGTTGCATATTTTGCCTTTAAGTACTCTGTATTATTGTTTCTTTACTTGACTGATATGATCAAACCAGGAGACACTCACCGTCAGGTTTCTGGCCTCCATCTTGTGATAAATTAGCTCCTCATCTCTCCTCTCCTCCTGAGGAATTGTGATGTTGGCCAGGGTGGTTTCAAAGTCCACAATCTCCTCCATTAGCGTCTGAGATGTCTCCTTTGAGCCGCCCAGGAGAATCCCCAACTCCACCAGGAAGTTCAGGTATGCGCTCAGATACTGCAACGTTGGTGGAGAGATCAGTCGTTTGTGTATGCATGGCAAAATTCAACAAGGAGAGTACTGTATTCCTAAATTATGCAAATAAAAGCTATTGTGCGGTGTTGTCACCTGCAGCTGAAATATTTATTTTTTATTGTTCATTTTGATTCACTGTCTTCATTCAGCAGTGGGATAATTAACATTTAACAGTTTTTTCCTGTTATGGTAAACTGGCTAATCTGCTCAAGGGAAACACTTTTTTCACTTCAGCCACTCTGAAACTAGTATAATGCTAGAAACAATTTAAAAATTAACCTTTTCATTTGCTGTTTTGTTGAGGTAGTAGTCTCGTGAAGGTAGTCCCAGGCTAGACTGATCCACCTAGAACCAAGTGAAATGTTCAGTGACTTCAGTTCACCCAAGATTTCAAAACTCACAAACAGCCCTTTTGTTTTCATTTTTCTGTTTCCAGCATACAGGCTAAAAGCAGAAACTTGCCAAAGATCATATCTTAACCATTTGTACGGTCTTATGATTCTTAACAAAAGAACAGACTCTTGTGACAAACTGGCAGCATTAATGAAAGACCACAGTGAGTTTACAATGGACAGGCAAAAGATGAGCGTCGGAGCAGAGAAATGTGTTGGCACCTAAGGGAGTGGAGATAATGTAGATACAAAAGAGTAAAAGTTGTAACATTTTCATTACCTTTTATTATTTTATGCAGTCTGTCAGACTAGTTTACAGTATATTTCAGCCTGGCTTTAATAATACAACCTGACTAGTTTAGTTCATGTCATTCACTGTAGTTCTCTGTATTTTCATTTAGTTTAAGTCTTTATTTTTTTCAGGCATTGTGGGAAAAGCCTTGATTTACAAAAACTACATGCAAGAATGAATGGTATCAAATAATTATTACAGGTTCCAAATTGTGGTTATTAAACCTTTCATGCAAGGTGTCCACTACACTGCCCTACAAAGGGAAACTTAAATTTATTGTAATTACAAAAAGACAAAAAGCAAAATAGTAAAATAAACTGTAAAAAGAATTACATAAGAAGAAGGAACATCAATGAAGTGAACAAAATCAGGAGGGAAAAGAACAAAACAATCAAAAAATGAAGAAAACATGAACAAAATGAGAAAAGAATTAGCAAAACAGGAAGCAAAATGAACAAACCAATCCAGAAAATGAGCCAGATTAGATGCAAAATGAAGAAAAGTGAACAGGACAATCAACAAAATGAAGAAAAAGCAAACAAAATCAGAAGAAAAATGAACAAAATCAGAGGCAAAATGGACATATAATTGTATTTCACGAAGTTAAATTGCATGAATTTTTTTTTTTAAATCACCAGTTTTTTTTAAATAATTCATGCATGAAGGGATTAAACACAGTTATCACAGGTGTCTATGTTTTTTAGTTTTAATTTGTTTTACAAGGCCATAAGTAGATTTAATTTAATTTCCACTAGTTTTAGATTTTATTTTATGCTTATAGGTTCTCAGATATTGTTTTACAGCAGCTGAAACATGACAACAGAAGGAATGCCATCACATGAAATTAAAAAATCCCATTCTACAAAGAAATTTCATTCAAAATAAAAGAACAATACTTATATTGTACTTTAAAGTGACATAGTAACCACAGTGCCGTTTAAGGGGCGATATGCAAACAGCTGTTTTTACTCAAAGTTCACTTTTGTTTCAGTTCATTGTTCATTTGTTCTTATGCAGTTTTTGTAAATTGCATTTTAATTTGTCTTTCACTTCATATTTTTTAACCTGTGGTTTTAGTTGTAGGTATTTGTTAACTACGATGACCTTAAGATTCATCCATAGATTTTAGAAAAATACAGAAGAAAAAAAAGGACTTCTAACCTGGATAATGTTACTGTTGGAGTTTTTGGAGTCTGTACTGACAAACACTGTAAAGAACGGCGAGGTGCGATAGTTGGCAGACACCATTCGCAGCACTTCCTGGAAGTTGTCCTTGTCCCAGGGTTCGGTTAAGGCCCATCCTCCTAACTGCAACAGACAGCATTTAGGGACAACACTCAAACTGCCAGGAGCAAAAACAACCATTATTCTACTACAACTGGAGAAACAAGGACTAAAATGTGTTTGATGTCTAATTACTTTAGTGGCAAACCTGGTTGATTAACTTCTGGAGCGGCTTAGCTCCTAATTCCTCAATTTTGGCCTCGTTCATACAGGCATGGTAATATCTCTGGGCTTTTTCCTCTGCCTTGCTCAGACCTTTCATTGTGGTGTTTTCTGCCCAAACAAAGCCACAGATAAGTTACATGGATGAAACACAAGCTGGTTTGCATAACGAGGAAGTTAAAATACGGGACACCTTTGCCTAAGGTGAAGGAAAACGAGGCCACTCAGGTGCACCCAGACAAAAGATCCTTACCTAATAAATGCTTCATTACCAGCATGTTATGCTCCCACAGGTTGCTAAAAGGTCCCCAGCGAGATTTGCCTTCAGGGAGGGGGTTGCTCTTCACCCAGCCTCCGCAGGAAAAGTTGTAGAAATCATGGCAGGGGTCTACAGACCGGTCCAGGGCAGCCATGACTGCACTGGCCACAGTAATGCATGGCTCTGTCAGACAAAGGCCTGGGTGAGCTACGGGAGGAGAGTCAAAAACAAGAGGTTTAATTCACCTTTCAACACCAGAATCACCCTCGCTACCTGTCTGTATGTAGCAGGAGTGAATAACTAATCACATCATCACAAAATCAGCCTGAGCAACTATAGAACTGCAAAAGGTTGCAATTTCATGAGGATTTAAGAGGTTTTATGGTCATTTAATTTGCAGACATGAGGTTATTGCATTCTCTGACATTATCGTATTTTCATGTTTGTCTATGTTTGATTTGACAATATGCATTTTCCTTGACAAGAAAACAGGGACACCCTAACTGCAATTGAAATATCATCAGACGTGTGTACGGTATATTTACCTCTTTACAGGTACTTGAGTAGTTTTCCCTGTAAAATGCACTTCAGAGAGTACTTGATTTGTAGAATACTTGTTACTTTTACATTTGTGATGAAAAAACGTATTTCTACCCAGTTAAATTTTGATCTACTTTAATGGGAAGGAGTAAAAAAGCTTAAAATTAAAAAACAACAAAATAGAAAGTTCAAACTTGAAAAATTGCAGTCGCTGAAGAGATTGCCTGGCATTGCTGATTCAAAATACAGTACTGATGTTTATGAGTACTTCTATTTGAGTCATTGCAATTATAAAGTAACACTACTTTTACTTGAGTACTGATTCTGTGTACTCTGCCCACCTCTGAATGTCACCCACAATTATCACCATATGACATTTCAACAGCAGCCTTGTTTCATACAACTATTTCATACTTAGACACTGGGTGGGTTTTCAGACCATCTGGATGCTATTAAAAGAGCCATCAGCCAGGACAGTCAACCTGGAGGGATTTCTCCTTGTAAAGAATGTCTGATAATTAATTCAAATGTAATGATGCTGTCTTCTGAGGTGGAGCTGTCACATAATAATTAGCCTTATTAACACATACATAACCCCTCTTTGAATCGCCACCTTATCGTGGTGGAGAGGTTTGCATGCCTGAGTGATACGTGGAGCTATGTTGTCCGGGGCATTTCGCCCCTGGTAGGGTCTCCCAAGGCAAATTGATCCTAGGTCACAGGTCAGACTAAGAGCAATTCAAGAAGTCTGGGCTTCTCTGCTTAGGCTGCTGCCCTGACGACCCTGAAGATGATGGATGGTTGGAAGGTTGGAGGATGGATGGAACGCATACATAAGAAGATAAAGATGTCCAAATGTTTCAGAGCTTGATTTTGGGTCCATCATTTCCTTGCCTTAACCTTTAAATGAACCATCCAAACATACTTTTTCTTCAATTTCAGCAGCTGTCATTTGAGAAACAGCCTCTTTATGTACCTTATGAAACTATGCACATTTAAAATTTTTACACATAGATGGTCTTAGACATTCAGTGATGTTTTACTGCTGGTCACTGAGCAGGATATAAGTGATTCTTTTTATGTCAACTTTCACATTCAACACACAGTAATGACTTTCACCATCTACCCATATAAGGTATGAAACACAGATGGGGATAACGTTACCAGAGGTGTAAAGGTCAGTAGCCTAAGGAGAATTCATCTGTGCTCCTTTTATTATTTCAAACGGAGATGTGACATGCGGCTCTGAATGGGAGGAAGTGGCATTAAGTTTCCCATGGTAAATGTGAGGAAACTGACACAGATGAGACACCGCCTGGATGTGACGGTAGATCCACAAGCCTCTTTCCATAATGAAGAATCCCACGGGAGTGCTTCGGAGTTGTTTTTGGGCAGCTTCGCAGAAGGTGCAGCTTGGTTGTTTGAAAATAAATCTCATATACTGTACTAAAAAGTCTTTGTAGGTATTTATGCTGCTTATATGCAGAGGTAGGTCCCTTGTTGTGAGGGTTGTGTCAGGAAGGGCATCCGACGTAAAAACCTACGCTAGATCAAACATGCGACTCATTGGTATTTCACTGTGGCGACCCCTGAGGGGAGCAGCCGAAAGGAGAAGAAGAAGAAGATACTGTACTAAAAAGGCATGGACAAATGGTTTTAACTATCAGGTGAAAGTTCTACTTGATCAAATTTGCATGAATAACTGGCAAAAGACTTATAAAGCGTTCATCTACCATGTATTTTGGCAGTGTCTTCACTTCCAGGACAATGAGTTCATTTTGTATCTAATGTATATAAAAGGATTAATCATCCCCTCACAGAGCTGATTACTTCCGGATGCTCAGGAAACACTTTATTACTTTCCTCTCATGTACAAATAGATTTTATGATGGGAACTTTGCCTGCCAAAAAAAAAATGATTATCCAGGGCTTAAGGACATTCCACCTCATTTCCGAAGAGGGCTACTAGAGTTTTCAATTAAAACATTTTAATACTTTAGGAATAAACGTTCTGCTCTCACATGGACTTTGCTTTCTAAAAATTGGCTTTGCATTCAACAGATTTGTAAGGATGACACACTTTTGGTCACGATTAGCACAAAAACATCTTTTTGTCCTTTTCTACAGCATCTTTCCCTGTGCAAAGGTTGCTCTCCTCTTGTACTGAGGCTCTTTTGTGTTGGCTGAATAGACTATCCGTAGAAAAACTGGAATAAAAGGAATCAAAATGAGCTTCCATTTGAAGTTGGATGGCTTTACACAGACAACAGATGTGTCCATTCAGTTTTTCTGTTCATACTGGTGTGTCCCTTTGGCAGAAATTCACACTCACCCTGTTTGTAGAAGACCCCAGTTGTGATGAGAGATATGAAGAAGCCCGCAGACACAATGCACAGTAAGAACAGCAGCCTTCGCTCTCTCTGCGTCCTCTCTGGCCAACATGTGGGAGTTCGACCGTGCAGAAGAGTCACCTGCACACACAGACAAACAGAAATATGTGCTTTAGAAGATTCAATAAGTTGACAGTTCTATGCTAACTATCAACACCAAGATAAGAGTCTACAAGGCCTGCGTACTGAGCACCCTCCTATACGGCAGTGAAGCATGGACCCTCTACT
>JAQQAE010008242.1:0-15343 GCA_029823295.1 Pseudamia nigra | reverse complement strand
GGTCCAGAACGGATTAATTGGTTTTACATGTATTCCTATGGAAAAGGTCCATTCGCATAACAAAAAATTTGGATACAAAACGTGACGCTGGAACGGATTAAATTTGTTATCCGAGATACCACTGTATATACATGGAGAGTACCAAAAGGAATCAAAAGGGAGCAAAATGAGCATGCCTTTTGAACTTACAGGTCATTCAAATTCAGCTCGACATAGTCAGACAGATTTCTGCCATCTTCTGCATGACATTGTGCCTGCAGTCCAAGCTCACTGTGACTCATCTGTCTGCATGAAACAATCTGTCCACTCACTGATAATACAAAAAAGAGGAAGCACCTGTAATTAATTGAAATGAGTGTCATAAATTCCAAAACATGTCTTCTAAGATCACACTCAAAATATATCCAGTCAGAGATGAAATGCCTTTTAAAACTAGTAGAACTCAAATGACCTGCAAGTGTACTAATTATCTGCCACATTTACATAATCATGATAGTGATAATAAATGATAACAACATGCAGTCATGCAAAACACTTTTATCTTCGGCTCTGACCTTATTTCCATGAAACATTTTCCAGCACCTTATTCTAATTACTAAAAATAAAATATGGAGACAATAAAAGAAATGTGTTTTGTGCAGAGTCTTTCCCATATATCAGTGTTGGCAACTTTTTTGCTAAGCAACAAAGCATCACTGACCAGTACATGCTGACCATTGAGATGAACTTAAATGGGAGATGGACATCACAGATGTGTGATGTTATCATGTCAATATGCACCAAAATCTGAAGAATGTTTCCAGCAGCTTGCTGAATAAAGCAGTTCTGAAGTCAGAGGTCCAACCTGGTACTAGGTGTACCTAATAAAGTGGCCCATGAAAATATATTGCACCATTCCCTAAAAGTGTCCACACAAGAAAAAAAGACTAATAACGTACCAAAAGAAAGCAGCTTGTATGATGTGTGCTAGAAACTTAATGATGCATACAGTGTATGCCTGTAGGATATGCCGAAAAGTAAGCCTTTGATGAATGGACTTAGTTTTATGTTTTTTTTTTTTTTGTGTTAACTTTAAATTGCACTCAGTTTTAAAACTGCAACCACCAGGGCTATAATTGAATTTGACATTACTATATGACATTATTATAAAATTAGACTGTTTGAGGCTTTAGTGTACATGGTTTTTTTTAGATCCCGCTGTGGTCAACAAGGCCGCCGCACGCAATAAATGTGCGTTTGAAGTGTACGCATGCTCGAGTAAATGTCAGTGTGTGCGCCTAAAAGATAAATACAGCACACAGCGGGACAAAAGAAATCAATAACATGAAAAAGTCAGCCAGTTGGTCATTGCAACACCACCACCTTTCTTTACCGCCTGCCTCGCTACCTTCATTTCGCCTCCCCTTCATCTTCACTTGTGATTACCACTCAAAAGAAATCCCTTATTTTCCAGTTCTTTCAAATCACATTCCGGTATCATTAGGGCGAAGACTTTTCTATAAATGAAACTAAAGATACTCCAGCTAGGTAAAATGAGGTGATTATATAAATATATTTCATCCACATGTTGTTTGTCCTGTCTTTACTCTTTGATTTAAAGAAAGCCACCTGAAGAATAAGCAATGCCCACCATACTCTTTGATTGTCTCTGCGTGCGCACATGTGAGTGTGTGGGTGAGTGTGCTGTACGTGTGTTTATCTGCTCGTGGGCGAAAGTGTGCATCTGTTTAGATTTCTGTCTGCTGTGCAGTAGGTGGTGTTTGCGTGTGCCGATATGTGTGCCTAAGCATTTGTGTGCGTGTGTGTGGGTGGGTGGGATGATCTTTGTTGCAGACTGGGCTTCTAACAGAGCTGGAAGGAATAAATCAACCAATTTTCAAAGGTGCCAAACAATTGAAGTGAAAAGGCTTTTCCACAAAATTTCAGCAGGAAGTTTTCAAAGAGCACAATCGCCTAGCCTTGAAATAATATACTTCTTTGTGGGAATTTTCAACCATCGGACCGACTACTTTCATTTGCCACACTAATTAAGAGCGACTCTATGAGAGCGCCAGCCATAATTTTGCTATAGTTAAAGCATTTTCTCCTTAGCAAGTGAAAGCAGCTCCCAGATTGGTTTTAAACTTCCAGTATATGCCCTTGAGCTCATAGGGTGTCTTAGTCCTGCTAGGACAATCCAATCCACATTTGCAAACATTCATACAATGCAATTTAAAATAATGTAAGCTTCATTTAGACAGGATTAGCTTGTGCAAGGACAGTGATGTAATGTAATTTTTATGCATTATGGGTGTCAATCTGGAGAGCCATTCATTTCAGATAAATGGTGTCTGTGATTTGTCTCACATTACTGCTTGTTGCTAGGAGTAATCCATGTTTCCCTTTTCCCTCCAAGCTGCCAAATTCAAGTAAAGCAGTATTACATTTACAATAGAAGATGAACTCATTTGCCATCAGCTGATGAGTTTGTGGAGAAATGGAGTTAAAGTGCTCTGGACCTTTCACTACGGTACCTCTACTTATAGGATTAAACACATGGCAGATTTATACTAAATGAAAATTACATGTTCCACTTATAATTAGAGGTGCAGCATATTCTTCAATAAAAGAACCAGCCATGTCCTATAGGGCTTTGGAGCGTGATTTCACTTGAAAGGTGACTGGGGTATTAATTAGAAAAGATGATCAAAGGGGAGAGTATGCGCACTTTCACTTTACTTTTGTGCATAGCTGAAAATGTCTCAGCAGCAACTAATTCCTAACCTGTTTTAAAGCTTCTCTGCTCTGCCAGTCCCTAATCTTGTCCTGCAGTTCCCACCTCTTTGAATCACCAGATTTCCACCCCCACCTGCTCCCAAGTCCCGCATCTGCCTCCCAAACTAAAAGCTGCCCCTTAGATCCAACTTTTTTTTTTTGCCTGATTGCCAAGCCAACAAGAGAAATCCAGCTCGCTCGTTGTGTTCCATCTGCTTTGTTTTTTTGTTTTTTTTTTATTTCCCTTCTATGTCTTTTTGTCTGTTGAACTCTAATTTGTTTATACGGCAAAGTAATATTTGTTTTCACTTTGCTTTTATTCATTTTTTATGGCATTATCAGGACCTCAATATATTCATTTTGGATTTTTGCACCATTTAGACACAGACGACAAACCCATTTGGAAAAAAAGGAGGTGACTTTATTTTAGCTCAAGTCATTAAACTGAGCTCAAATAGCTGGTTAGGAAGAATTTTTTTTTCCCAGATTAAAATGACACATCTACTTACATCAAGAAGACAGCTTTGAAAGGCTGCGTCTGCTGATTCAAGATTACATATGGAAAAATGCCGACCCAAAACTCTTTCCATCTTTACAAATTCTCCCTCCGCATGGCCTGTAACAGCGTGAAATGTTTGCAGAGTGACAGTGTGATGGGCTGTAGGCAGTGCTCTTGGAAGAACAAGGAGGTAAAGCTGTCAGAGCAAAACAGAAGATTGTAAATTCCCAACAACCAAAAACTGGCAGAGCAATATAATGCGGTTCCTGAAAGTTGCGAAAATCAGTCAGAACTTGGGTGAATGTTACACTGATATGATGGGTTGTGAAGAGGAAAAGAGTCCTCAGATTTTATTCATTTTATTTTCAGTGGGAGGGGCATGAATGTCTTATTAAATTCTACAGGGGGATACTGATGATTTGAAGGGCTTTTCATCTGTTAGTGATAAGAGGTCTGATGTTACCA
This sequence comes from Pseudamia nigra, assembly GCA_029823295.1. NCBI lineage: Eukaryota > Metazoa > Chordata > Actinopteri > Kurtiformes > Apogonidae > Pseudamia > Pseudamia nigra. The sequence goes on along the minus strand of JAQQAE010008242.1, from coordinate 11,625 downwards.
GAGTGCCAAAATGCTGCAAGATTTTAATTCACTACAACACTTGTGTAAAATCTCATCAGGGCCACATCATGTATTGTTTGCACCAATGAAAAGTAAAAGTAAGATAATGACATGCAGTAAATGTAAGCCTGTGTTTAATGAGTGCTCTAGAGTGGTTTTCCACCGTGATGTATAGTGGGCTCTAAGTGAATAAGTAGCTCTCTATGTTCCCTGCAGACATCCAGATGATGTACCTTCGAGAAAGACACTTTGCTGCTAAATGCTTCAGTGGAGCTGCTCAGTGGTTAGAAGTGGAAGACGATGGCTGTGTTGAGCAGCTTCCAGCTGTGAATGTGTCTAACGGTATAAATGTGAAGCAAGGAACTGACAGGGAGAGTATTCATGCTCAGCAAATGTTTCCTGGATGACTAAGACTGAAATAAAAAAGCTATTAATTACATTTTAGTGTGGCAACATCTACAGAATTTCTGTGGAGATACATTACAGAATTAATCAAACCAAATCCACGGCTGGTCTTCGATGTTTTCCTGCTCGTTAGCAGATAATTGCATTGCATCAATTCTCAAATATTTGTTGTGGACCATTTTGGACTGTTATAATTTCACTGATCAGCAGGCGTCATGTGCAGCGAGGAATAATAGAAAATACTTATGTTTTTGGATTAGTCAAATCGGAAACACATACTTTTGTTCCTGTGCAGATATTACAAACCCAGCATGGCAAAGCATTGGTATCCTTCTCTCTGTGGTGCTTCATTAAGAATAATTGGCTAAATGACAAGTCACCATGTTGCACAGCCATTTCATCAGCAGTAGTCACTGTAATTGGGGAAGAGACTCGGCAGTGAGAAGAAGGTTACCCTCCCTAATAGGGAAGGAGGATGACTTCAAGCTCCACTCCTGAATATAAATATATAATCTAAATGCCTTCGAATGAGCTGAAATACTGAAATGCTTGTTTGAGGGAAACACAAAAGGTAGTGGCATTCAGCAGCCAAGATGGAGGCGTGCCACTTCAAGAAATCAATAATGAGCCCAACATGGTGCTAAAACTCCATAAACAATGTCTGGATGACACTGGCAAGCTTCTATTCTCCTAATGTGGAGAAATGAAAGGAAAGGAGAGTTGTCCTTGAAAACAAAAAGAAAAAAAAACAGAGGGAACAAAGAGGATTTGTGGAATGACTGCACTGGAACGGCAGTAATGAGATCAGCTGATCAGCTTTGCTGTTTGTGTGGAAAGTCAAGACGTTCTTCTGTTGTTGTGTAGAGCAAGTTGTTTTGGTGGAGACCACTTACTTTGGAACCTTCCACAGATAGATGAGCCAAATACATGCGGATGCTTATGGATGAATAATTGTTGCCTCACTGAGACACTGACATAGTTCTAAAAAGCCAATCTTTTGTTTTATTAAGAGTTGTTCCCACAGTCTGATTAAAAGAAATACAAGAATCATAATGTTATCCCTTTTTCTAGACAGTAACATTCTCCCCTGAGTGTCATTAGCTCAAGCCCACTCTACACACTCACTGACCTGTAGTCACATTTTTCACAGCGTTTTGAGTCCTTAGGGGCGTCCCAGTGTCAAAACATCAGGTGCAGAGGTGCGCTCACACAGACAATTTGACTCATTTATGAACAGTTTCACACTTCTGCAGGCTTTGCCTGAAGGAATTGCCCACACTTGATCACTTTGGTAGCATCAAAGTTTTTTTTACATAGCTACCTGGGAAGCCCTGAGGTGTTAAAATATGCTAAACAAACAAAAAATTCTGAGTATGCTGGGGCTAAACACAGAGAAACACTAAATTAACAGTGATTTAAGATGGTGCAATACTTATAAAACAGAAGAGGCATATTCTGTATTATCCACCTATATATACAGTTTATTCTTCAGCCATTTCTTTAGTGATATCATTTTGTCAAAAATACCTTAAACTCTAAAAATCAACCGGACTCTTAGCCAACAGCCTGGAAGATGTTCAAACAAAGCTGACATTCCCTTTAGTGCCTTGGCTGTGAAGAAAGTAAACAGAAAATTCTCAAACACAGTAAGAAGAAACACATATTAGCAAGGTAACATTGTGTCACAAAGCAGAGGCTTGTATTGGAAGCTCTCAAGGTGAAATCAATAAGGTCTGTGAGAGTTTATTATTCAGGCTTCAGTATGAAGATTGGGATCAGGCCATTGACTGTTTTAGTTGGTTGCGTGCCCTCCTTGTGACACGTAAGCAAGCGTAACAAGCCTTTTCAGTTCACTGCCGACAATTATATTTTGGACAACAGTCAACTTCCAACTTTGCTTCAGCAGGCTGAGGAAGGGCCTGGCCTTTTCTCCGTGCCAAGTTCATAAGAGAATGTTTGCAGCAGAAGAACTGGGCTGACCTACAAAAAGTCTCGACCTCAGCCTCATTCAACACCTGGGGAGGCCAAAAGTAAGCCAGACCTTGTTTTCCAACATGTCTGAATGACCTCACTGATGTTCTTGTAACTGAATGAGAGCAAATCCCTTCAGCTATAGGGCCGACTGTTTCGTGGAAGGCATATCAAGATGAGCGCTGAACCATATACAGTGAATCCCCATTGTTTCAAGGTGCATACAACTGCTAAAAGATGATGGTTTGGCTTGGATGTCCACATTCTTATTGTTAAGTAGCATAGATAAGTACTGTACACAGTCAGACATGCAGAAAATGACTCCCACATATTGCAGCATGTTTACTTCTTCAGTGCTGCATGATTTGAGCACTAGAGATACCACGGAAGTAAGTAAAAGGAGTACTCATCCTCAGATGTCTCACTCAAAAGGATTCAGTTATCCGTGCTCAACATTAAGCAAAACAGGAAGGACAATCTCACCCCAGAAACAACTGAAGTGGTTCCACATACAGACTCCCACCCTGGAAGCACATTCTGGGTCGCCGATCATCCAAATACTGAGATAAAAACAGGATTGCGGCTTGGACCTCTTCCTGCCAGCCAGACCTGATGCTTCAATCACACTCCAATAGCGCTTTCCAGGATCTGGAATATTGCATCCATATGTATGAGAGAAGAGTGATAGTATCCAAAGCAGACGCAGACATGGCCTGATGAAGGAAAGAGGACACAGTTTCAAAATGTAACTAATCACCAGACTATTTTTTGGTTTTAAGTTCCACCTTTGAAGCATTCATAATGATTCTGATTAACCAGCACAGTCTGTCCAGTTCTCTTTCATTCATTGGCTTTACTGGTGTATCTCATATTTATGTGGCTTAGAAACTTACCTAGTTTGAGTTGGAGATTTCTGTAAAACTTTGGTACATGATGAGCTTTGAGTTCAAAGCGTATATGGGATTGAAAGTATTGTGTTGAGTTTTATGTTTGTGATTTAACTGCGAATGGGCTACAGAGTCATAATGCAGCTTCTCTGAGTTGTGGCCACGCTATAAAACATTACGGCGACTTCACTGATTATTTTCACATGGCTCAGGTCTCATTCCGACTCAGCAATCACTTCTAAAAAGCAAGCTGATACTTCACCAAGTTTTTCTGCACTTTTTTTCTGTTGAAATAATTCAGCCTATATATTAAAATAAGTAAACAAGGAATCTGCATAAGTACCACCGGCTGTTTTTTTCTGCAGCACACCTGAGCATCTGCTTCCTTTTCCTTCTCAAGCAGTAATTTAAAAAAAGAACTTCAACTTACGCTGCCATATACGGCTGCTCTAAAACAACTTAATATTATCTTCTATTGCTGAGGAAGCGGAAGAGAAGCAGGCGGAAGTTATTTTATTGGATAATGCTGCACAAGGTAATGTAAGGTGACAACCTTAGTAGCAAGCCTGAGCCTGAGTGCTCCGGTTTTTTCGGCCCCTCAGGTTTAGAAATTCTTGTCAAAAGTATATTTGTGTTCACTGGCTGCACAGCTTTGTTTATTAGTTTAAATGCTTCATTAGAATCCATTAGCTGGAGCACAAACAAGGCTACGCTTGCAGATATCTATGTGTACCAGTCAGCCCCAACAAAGAACAGACGTACACCTCGAAGAGTGAATGCCACTAGGGGAAAAGCGCATGACAGGTGAAATAAATGAGATGCTGGAGAGCTGTGTGAGGTGGTGTGGTGTGGGAGTCTGATATGGGAATTTGTTGTCACTGGTAGAAAGGTTGAGTTTTTGACAGTGGCATGAAAACATCAACATAAAATATCTGGACTAAACCATCCTTACAATTAAATCTGAAATATTACATGCTTATATTCCCTACGATTTGACCGCTTTAGCATGGAAAAAGTGCAGTGGAAAAAGTGAACAAGGATTTTCCGAGAGATTAATAATCAGATATTAGATTACTCTCATAAATCCCCTTACAAACTTATTAAAACCAGCCCTGAGATAAAGCGTGTGGGAATGAATGGTATTCACCTGCAGCACCGAATAGATGAAAGCTAGCAGCCAATTATCATCATGACCATGAACAGGAATAATGGGGAAAAATGCAAGGAGTGAATATATCTGTTCAAATATATTGCATTTTGTGTCAGGGAAAAGCTATGGTGTTTGGTATGAGACATGAAATGGGTATGACAAATGTTGCATCAGGTGAAATGATTCTTACAATGCTAAGTATGAAAACAATCCAGTCGATTCTCATTTTTATATCTCAGCCAAGACTTCAAAAGCATAGCTGTACAGGATAAGCGACATTATCTGTGCTTTTGTTCTTTTAAAATCACACAGTACTCACAGGCTCCTAAAGACCAAAGAGATGAAAAGGATGGAAAGCATTTGTTTTGATATTGGTGTGTCAAGGCATTAAGAAGCTTGAGAGGGACAAGTTTCAATTTTGGTGACTGTTCTGAATCTAATCTCCCAGGATGTAGTGGCAAGAGCACATTTAGAGGTGGTTGTCAGATATCAGATTCTGCCACCTCAGCTGTTCCTTATGAAATCAAGGTGATGTCATCCTCTTTGACATCACGTCAAATTCCACCATGTCAAAGCCTTTTGTGTCTCAGGCATGCACGCAAGGTGCCCTTTGGTGGAGTTACCCGATGAACAGAAATTACAATAATCTGAGGTATTATTACACACAGAAAGCAAATTTCCTTAGTCTAAGTCAGAAATTGACAATATCAGACAAGTGAAGTTATTAAGTGGGCAAAATGCCTAGAAAGAGAGAGCTGGGGTGGTCATGGCAGCACATGAGACTTCAGCAACCTCCACACCGTAGAACAGGGCTCAAGTTCAGTGTAGTATATTTACTCCTTTATGTGTACTTGAGTTTATTTTAAAAAATGTACTTCTGAGAATAGTTCTAGTTCGGGTTCTAGTTCTTTTACTCGGTTACATATGGCCACAGTTCAATCTGTAGGAGTAAATTTGACACAAAATGTGTTTTCCTCCAAATGTCAAGGAAGAAGAGTCATATTATGCACCGCTACATTGTCAAACCGAAATGGCAAGAAATGAACAATATAAGCCACAAAATCAACACAGTGTTACATAAATGAAGAAAACATAGCAAATCAAGCAAGGAACTGAACAAAAAAATGAACCAAATAACAAAAAAAGAATAAAACAAGACATAAAATTAGCAAAAAGAAAAGATAAATTAACAAAATTAATAATATAACCAATATAACTGACCAAAAAAAATTAACAAAACACGGAGTAAAATAAGCTGGAATTAACCAAAAAATCAAGCAAGTTAACAAGTCAAGTTTAGTTCTTGACCAAAGTGCTGTACATCAGATGTTCAGTAAAATAACAGTAACATCATAAACAAAACAAAATGTGCAACAGTAACAATAGCAGGAAAATGTATTAAAATCAACTTGGATACAACAATAAAAATAAATAAATAAAAATAATAAAAGCAAAATAATAAAACCATAAAAGCAATCGTCCAGAAGGATGTCACGGTGGATCCAAATGCCAAAGAGAATAAATAAGTTTTCAGTAAAGACTTCAAAGTGTGTCCTGAGCTGTGTGAATGTGGAGAGGCAGGCTGTTCCACAGTTTAGGGGCTGCTGCAGCAAAGACTCGATGACCTCTCTGTTTTAGTCTGGTTTTAGGTGTGTGTAAGAGCATCTGGTTGGACGACCTCACGGCTCTTAAAGCTGAATACAAATACAGCAGCTCAGACAGATACCCAGGTGCCAATCCATTTAAAGCCTTAAAAGTAAGAAGAAATTTTTAAAAAATCAATTCTAAAACGGATGGGGAGCCAGTGGAGGGTATGATACGACTGGGGTAATGTGTTTATGCTTTTTAGTGCCTGTTAAAAGACCGGCTGCTGCATTTTGAACTAACTGGAGATGGTGCATGGAGGATTGATCAATTCCAAAATACAAAACCAAACAACAAAAATGAACATAAAACATTGGACAACAATCAACCAAACAAGCAACAAAATGAGCAGTAATTACTTAAGTAATCAAGTAAATAATGGAATTTTATTTCACTTTATTATTTACAGTACTTTATTCATCCCAATTAATGAGAATGTTATGGTGTTATTACCTAAAGGATAAAAAACCTGTAAATATGAGACATATAATTAATTACATTGCTCACTACTTGAGTAGTTTTGTCCAGATGTGAGTACTTCAACTTGTACTCGAGTCATTAAAATGATAAAGTAACAGTACTTTTACTTGAGCACTGTTTCTGTTTACCCACCTCCAGTTTCATGCATGTGTTATTGTGCATTTTCTGTCCAACCCTGACTCCAACTGTTTTTTTCCTAATTCTAACCGTGTAAATTTATACTGTCCATAATATATTGTCTTGTTGCTGTCTCCTGTGCAGCTCCTTGCTGAGACATATGCAAAAACATGTACTAGACAGAGGTCAAAGGGTGTCTTGTGCATAAAAAATGCACACCAAAGGTCATGACAAGACGTACTGCATATAAAAAACACAGTGGTATGGCAGGGGCATTATAACCCTCACTTGCAATGGCACAAACTCAATGCCAGTCACATTTTTATTTGCATCTGTGGCTTAGGATTTATTTCTGGAAGTGAAATTGTCATAATATATGATTCTCTTTATCATCACAGTGTTCAGTTCAGTGGTAGTCCAGCTAACGAACGCTTCTGGTAACAAAAAATCTGGGTAACAAAGAAAAAAATCAGGCAAAATTTTGTTCCAGCTAACGGGAAAAAATTCGGTTACGCAAGAGATAGACCTGGAAGTGAACTATCACCTGGATGTAAACAGTCAACACAATAACGTGAAAACTCCCGCGGGATGTAATACGGCCGAATGCTAACCGCGATTAGCTCAATGTCTCTGCTACAGAGCTATTCCTTAACAGTGCTGTGGCCTGGGTGTCACCATCTATTGTTTACAAACACCGCCACCCCCCACTTTTCCTCTGACCTCTCTCTGCCACTGTCCGGTCCGCACAGATGAGGGTGAAGGAGGATGGAGGTCCCAGGAGACCAACATGTCCATTCAGCCAGGATTCTCTGACGCATAAGAGGCGTCCTGAGCGCCGGCGTGTTTATGGCCACTGTCCTGACTCGATGCTGCTCGTTCCCATTCACATGCTCAAGCTCAAGCCCCAGAACCACATCACTAACATTAAGTCCACCTCGGTTACTATCTGCTAGTTTAGTGTTAGCTGTTAGCTTAGCTTTAGCTAATCGTTCACCATGGCTTCTCCCAGTGCCTGCTTCCCCCTTTGCTTCTGTCTCTCCTCCTAGCCTGTCAGCATGAGCAGAGCCAATTAGCCTGCCAGGTATTAGCCAGAGAAACCAGGGTGTGTGGATGACTGTCCGTGGTAAGAACCATAGTGCTAAGAAGTCCACATTGGTAACCGGATAATAACACAGCCGGAGCTAACGGCACGACACTGCAGATACGGAGGAGATGGTGAGGCTACAGGGCTGGCATGAAGCACCAAGAAAGGAAAAACGTTGGACGTGCTAACGGCACTTACAAGGCTAATGAGGCTACAGCAGGAATACAGGAAAGAAACCGGAGGTTCCCACGAAGATGCAGAGGAGATGGTAAGGCCTGAAGCGCTGGGAAATTAGACGGAGGTTTAAACCATGTTTACCATCCTTGATCATCGGAAACGTCCGCTCCCTCTCCAAAAAGTTGGACGTGCTAACAAGGCTACAGCGGGAATACAGGGAAGAAACCAGAGTTTCTCTGTGTGGAGAAGACCAGTGCAGCTGAGAGCTAGCACTTGGTCCCGACAATGGATCCGTGGCTGAAGGGAAATAGTGCGACAGTCCTCCTGCAAACCTCCTCATCCTCCAGTGTCATTCTTAATCATCTTTAGAACTAATTTCATTCATTCCGTTTCAGATAGTTAACATAACTTCCTTTTCAAATAATAATAATGAATAAATGTGCATGTACGGGTGTTTAATACATACTTTGTATGGGAGTTTTCGTGGGTCCAGAACGGATTACTGTATTTTCCCGCTTAAAAGTTATTTTCAGTCTGGTGAGGGGAGCAACAAATACATCGGAGCAACTTGTATTTTGAATAAATTTGACTATAGGGTGTTCGTCACACTGGCAGCCGCTAGAGGAGACGAGCCGCGAGCTCTCCGTAAAGCACGTGGCCACAGCTGTGCGCGTTCCCCGAAAAGATGCGACCTGTTCTGCAGAGCGACTAATACATGTTTTTTTCTTCTTCATTATGCATTTTTTGGCTCGTGCAACTAACATACCGGAGCGACTTTTCACCTGGAAAATACAGTAATTGGTTTTATATGTATTCCTATGGAAAAACTGGCACCGACTAACGATCGTTTCGGCCAATAAATGTGACGCCGGAATGGATTAAATTTGTTCGCCGGATCACCACTGTATTGTATTGGTTTTAAAATGCATTTACATGTACCACTCACACTGAAATGAACAAAAAATAAATAAAACCCTGGACCTTGTTCGAGTTTGTAAAATTCAGGGTTGTGTTGTAATGAGCACAGACAAACAGGCAGTCTTTTTTTAGAAACACTGACACCCCCGCTCACTGTCTGATTAGGCCTTATCAGACAGGGCATCCTCTTTCCTTGATTCGTCACACCCTTTGATATGACCGTTTCAGAAGAAAACAAGACGTTTCACTTGACCACCAACTGTTAATCCAACATGAATACAGGAATTAGAGCTGATCTTCTCATTTTTGCCTCTGTTGTTCAGCTTGAATCTGCATTATATTATGATACTACTGCTAGCATGTTATTTTAAGCAATGGCAAATGCAAACACATACAGATGAACAATAGAGAATTAGAAATAAAAATGCACAACTCCTCCGTTAAGATGCTGCGCCATTTATTGGATGTTTGAAATTTCTTTGTGTTTTCAATTTAAAAGATAACCACCTCCTACTGTAAATTAGATGAAATGAAACATTAATTATCCCTGTGGGGAAACTGGGTCACTGATGCATCAAGGAATAGACACAGATAAGAATAGATCAAATGTGAGCTCTTGCCACAAATAGATGCAGCCAATAATCATGTTTTAGTTAATGATTATGAAGTGTAAATAAACAAAACATTTGGAGGGCAGACTGTGTACTCATGGATGGAATTCATACCACAAGACAATCCAAAGACTGTCCCAAAAAAACACATTTTCACTCCTGCAATTTTGATATTTTGTCAAAGTCTTGAGGTTCCCACTTAGACTGTGCACTTGCCATGCATCTAAGACAACAAGGTGTGGCATTTCCTGACGAGGCACACCTCCATGAAATATACAGAGCATATGGCATGAAGTGGGACATGAACGACGGTTATGTCCTTGGAGGTCCTCTGGTTTGTTGTGCTGTCATTACCATCCCCACCTCCTTCTAAGGTTTCTCACCTGGCTGCCATCCTCAATTTCCTGTGTATAAGGATATTGCTCTCAGCATCTAATATTGCTCCAGCTGGATTACACTGGAGTAAACTGTGCATTGTAATCTCCATGTGTCATGTTCCAGCGCCAAAGGGCCACTTTACACGTCTGCCTGTCACACCAGAGGTTTTGACATAACGGCTGAAAAAGACACGCTACAAGTGAGAACAGGTTACCCAGACTGTTCCTGGATGCAAGCTGAAAATGATACATCCATTTAATTCAACAAGGTGTGCATGTTTCTCTCTGGTGACAAGTGATCCAGCCTTAAGGCTCTGCTTGGTGACTGTACAAAGTCCCAGATAACGTTGTGAATAATTTATGAAACAATGTCAGAGCTTCGTCATAATGACTTCAAATGGACATCAGCCAAGCGTTAAATGACAAGGATTAATCTACTTTCGAAATAATAGTCCTAATGGAATATTGAACCCCTTGGGATGCAGCCTAACTTGAGAGCCAACTCCGACACGTTGCCTCTGCCTTCAGGGTGCAGTGACCCCGAAACACACTATTAAAACTTCAGTGTTCAAAAGTTCACAGCTTTTGTTAAGTCTGTGCTGCGGCAGTATTTTTCAGATGGTCCCTCGTTGTCTAACTTTAAAATTGCCTTGGGAATTCTTCCAGACGGCAAAAGCAGAGGTAAACAGGTCAATTAATCCTTTTCAAATAGATATCTTTAGAAAGTAAACTTACTTGAAATACAGCAAAACAACTACACAACTGTGATGCAGAGTCACATAAATATAGTTGTGTACTAATGACTACTTCAATGTAAAGTTATTTATTCTAACAACTACCTGTGCAAGCATAGTAAACAAGCTAAAATCTCCTGCTGTATGTTTGTAAAGGTAAAAGAGGCGACTGCATATTTCAATATTTACTTTATCTTTGCAATCACTTAGAACATTTTTATACCTTTTTTCAAACACAGATTAGTGCAGATCAAAGAGCTTCACGAATGACTGATCAGTTGAAAACAATGCAATACGTTACTGTTTAGTGTTTCATGCCCTGGCATCAGCTTGTATCTGTAATGATCCATTTGCATGTCAACAATACACACCTATCAGTAGAATGTGTCCGGACTGGTACTTTTGCACATCAGTACACACACATTTTCTTGGCAGCCCTACACTTTCCATGTGTTAGACTTTGGAAATCAAGAGAATACAAAAAAGAAAGAAAGAAACAGACTGGGCTGTGTTCCAAATGGTATGTTTTTACTTTTAGTTTGTGCTGCAGCTGCCTTTACACATTGCATATTTTTGCATATGTTTTATGCAACTAGGACATACTAACAACAGGCCTGTAAAGCAAAGATTGTGTCCCAGCCACTGTGTCATATGGTAACAAGTTCACCATATACATCCAGTCAAAATGGATGGATACATACAAGTAAATGGAGCAGCTGGAGTTGTTCTGGTATATAAACCCATTAACGTGGCCCAAATCAATGTCATCTACCACTATGGTTCATATCAGAAACTTTTTTTTCACCTCAGATAGATCAGAACCCCCTAAAACAACACTGAAAGTGGAGAGGCAGACATCTTGCTATTCATAGGAAAACATGTCTCTTGTGTTTACTTGAAGGGTTAATTTCTTGGCACACACCCGTGAAATGATTATTGCTGTGTATGTACAGTATATGTCTATGGTGTCAGTGGTTGAAAAGGTCTATCCTCTTGTGGCAGAGTGGAGCAGAGAATTGGTAGGTTGAGAAAAGGGGGTGGAGCTACACAAATAAATGATGCACACCTGA
>JAQQAE010008241.1:0-15343 GCA_029823295.1 Pseudamia nigra | reverse complement strand
CCTGACAACATAGCTCCTAGGATCACTCAGGCACACAAACCCCTCCACCACGATAAGGTGGCGATTCAAGGAGGGGTGTGTATGTGTGTGTATTTAAATACACACACACACACACACACACACACACACACATATACGCAGTATATATTTCCTGGCTTCATGTAAACCCTATCTGGGAAACCAATGTCATAAAATTAATGCAAATCAGTCACACGAGAATGATGTATTTCAAACAACCTGCCCTGTAAAACTACACCTTTATGTCTCCTGTCATCTTTGAAACCCAGCGTTGTCAAACCAGGAAGCAGCTTATTTGACAGAGAACTCAGGTCCACTTTATGGGTTTCTTCTTCTGCAAAACAAAAAACAACATTTTACTTGTCATCAAACTATTACATGAAGAGATTTTAGAAGTTTAAAAGATGCAAACAGATACCAAACCTTCTGCATCAGGATCAAGTGGATTTACAACAGTGTAAATAAGAGAACTGTCTGTCTCTTTACGCAAATGGCCAATCTGAAAACAGAAAGCGGACATGTTGTCAATAGGGAATAACATTACTACAGCTAAAGCTAGTGTGTCTCAGTGAAGTAAATCTGAAATAAGAAACCGTGGTATTATTTTGTCACGTAACATAGAGCAATAGCCGATAGAAAACAATGAAGAGGTGAAAACATTTAGTGTATTAACTACTTTAACTTAATGACATCACCCTAAGTCTCGTGTTTGCTACCTCAACACTGTAAATTTTAAACACAGGCAAATAAAATATAAAGTAAACAGGGAAACCTTAGAGTTGGGCATGTATCTGTTGATGCGATCCCGGGCTTCATCAGCAGAATGTTCAACCAGTGCCAGAACATGTTCCTCTGCTGTACTGTCAGTCAAGCTGCAAGCATTTCCCTCTGGTTCATACAAGTAACTAAAAGCAGAGAAGTGCCAGCGTTAATGGATTACAACCCAGCACAGGGATTTTCCACAGGCATCAGGTACTCATGACTGAAACCTGTACAAAATGAAAAATCAAATCACATTTATCCTAAACAATGGAAGAATACCTTATTACTTCTTTGGCTGGTTGTTTCCTGGACTTCTTTGCCGACTCCACGGGCACAGTGATCATCTCTGGAGGAGGTATATCAGCTGTAACGTCTTCATCTCCCAAAATGGCTGCCTGCTGGGTGAAATCCATGTCCTGCATGAAAGACATGCTGCGCTTCAGAGCCAACAACCGCTCCTGCGCACAGAAGAACGGACAGGTGGCGATAGTCAGGAGAAATGTACAAATCTGAAATGCACAGATAGTGTTATTCAAATTTGTTCACAAACTTAACAAAATTACTGACTTGCCTATATAAGTGAGATACACCGATCAGCCATAACATTATGACTACAATGGTGAAGCAGTAATTATGTCAATTATCTTATTACAATGACACCTGTGAGTGGGTAGGATATATGAGGCTGCAAGTGAAAAATTAGTCCTGAAAGTTGATGTATTTGAAACAACAAAAATTGCACCGCATGAGCATGCAAGTAGACAAGGATGAAGACAACTGGGTCAAAGCACCTCAAAAACTGTGGGTCGTGATTGGTGGTCCTGGTCCTGCAGTGGTCAGAACCACAAGAGGAAGGAAGGATAACTGCATCTCAATTCAGTAGAGTAGCAAAGGGAACAAATCGTTACTGCCACATTATGTTGTGTAGGTTCATCCTTTTGATGCCAGAACAGTTCTAACCCAACACATGAGCTCTACCAGACCTATGAAAGCTGCTGTAATAAGTGGCAGTACATTACACATTAGATATTATAGTGACACGTGAGTCATTTCATACCATTTCAAACAAATGCCTCCACGCACTTGGGTCTCAAAAAATTCTGAAAATGTTACCATTTAAATATAAAAGTGGATTCGGATAATGACTTGCGAAGATACCACCAATTAAGTGAAGGGGGCAAGTGTCAATTTTGGCGGGCCTTAATTTTTTGTCTAATCTCAAATATCAATATCTCAAAAATAGCCTATGGAACTGAAATGTTGCATCATGATAAACCTTTACCTGCTGTCTGAGAAAATACTAAACGATTTTTTACCTATCAAAACTGGTAGGCATCCCATCTCTTCATAAATGGCAGAAGTAACATTTGGGTCACACACTTGACCACGTTTAGTCCTTCTGACACCACATTTGTATATGCACCAGGCTTTTAACCGTTTTATAGTGTTCTGCTGCTTAGATGAGCTGTAAAAACATTCTCCTCAAATCCAAAAAAATTGTTTCGGGTCAGATTTTCATTCAGCCATAACTCCATGGGAAAGTATGAAAAAAATCTGATTTTTTTTTTAAATTTCAATTTCAAAGTCTCTTCTTTCATGGGATATAAAACATTTTTTTCTGTGACTCCTTCATTTTTGTTTTACTTCCTTAATCAGTACTACTTGCAAAATAACCACATATTCATAATGGAAAACAAAAGATGCGATGACCCAGTCGTATACAGTACATCACAATTTGTACTTTGTCAAAGTTTCTCAGATTCTTACTTAGTTTGGACCATTTGCTACTTTCAGTGCAACAGCTTTGATGACTAAAGTTCACCTGCTGCCTAGTACATCCAACCACTGATATAATCAACATTGTGACTGGTTAGTGGTTATAATGTTACGGCTGAGGACTGTACATGTGAATTAAATGGCAAAAAACTGCAAATTAAAAACATATGACGGTAAGGTAATAAATTCTATTAATAAGTTATCTTCAGTAACTTACACTGAAAAGAGGTAAATTATAATAGCTTATAAATAACTATATATCGTAGGTCTTTACAAATGTTAATAATGACTCCTTTACCTTGCTCATCATCTTGAATCCTGTATGAAGCAGTTTCTTGGCAGCCTTGTAGTAAACAGTCTCTGGTCGGTTGTACACCATAGCATTGTCACACATGAGTTTAAAATCCGCCTGAAACAGCAATGGTTTCAAACAGATATAAAAACTAAACTGGCTGATCGGTCATGCTTCATGATACCGTTGAATGAATAACTCACTCGATGTTTATAATGTGTTTGTGTTCTCACCTTGAACTCAGTTACTGTGTTGTACTCATTGTTTCTAATCTTGTCTTTCATGGTGCTGAAATCCATGGGATGTTTGATGATCATTGAGTAACCAGGAGCAATTGCATCTGTTACTGGAAATGCAAAAAATCCATGGGGGTCTTTCCTTTGGAAGAAAGATAAACAATGTCAAAAGAGCACTAGTTTCATGTTGCGTTTACACTTGATCATAACAGGATACACTATCAGTCTGCTCTGAGGATTGTGCACATGTGCACAATACTCAGAGCAGACTGATCCTCACAACTTCATGATGTTTCCACAACATTATCCAGTATAATTTCACATAAATTGTTGCAGGAAAAAAACAACAGACCAACAATTTGATGTCCAGTCTGTAGTGGAGCAGCTACAGGAAAGGCTTGAAAGAAAAAAAAAAAAACGAGCATCTTGGGAGAATCAACAAATTCTGTGACGCTCTTCAAATGGAACATAAAAATATTGTAAAGAAAGCTAACATAGTGTTATCTGAAAGTGGTTTAAAGCTTAATAAGAATCCAAATGCCAAAGATATTATATCTTGAAGAGCTAGTACTCTGATGGGATACGCCACTTATAGATCTGGGAAAGGTATCGGTGTCGTTTTGGTCATTTGATCAAACTACACACTCAATTTTCACTACAATTTTCTTTGCAAATAGCAATAGAATTTTCCCATTACATTAATTGCTGTGTGGAATTAATTCCCATTACATGTTTAGCTGTGGTGCTCAATCCACCAATGCAAGATCCTTAGAAGTTGTACCACGTTGTAAAGGTGACTTATCAGGCTTTCCAACAAAAAAAATATACCAATTGGTATTATTAAAAAGACTGACATAATTGGCCAAGATAATGTTTCCAAACTTTTTTGAGAAGCTTAGTTAGAAAAGCATTAAATAAACCTAATAAGGCCATAAATAAAATCGACACACAATTCCGCAATTTTTTTGTTTCTTTTTCTGTGTAGAGCCTTATTCAATTCAAAACACAAGTTGCTGCTACGTATCTGAGGACTGGGTCTTGCCAATTG
Source organism: Pseudamia nigra (assembly GCA_029823295.1). Classification (NCBI taxonomy): domain Eukaryota; kingdom Metazoa; phylum Chordata; class Actinopteri; order Kurtiformes; family Apogonidae; genus Pseudamia; species Pseudamia nigra. Next base: position 11,211 of record JAQQAE010008241.1, on the reverse strand, counting down.
TGCGACACGCAATTAATAAACCTGCCACTGCCAAAATAACTTTTTTAATGAGGAAAACAACTCAACAAACGGTGCAAGAGGCTAAACTCGAAAAACGACAATTGTCAATGAAAAGTGGCCAACAAAAATAAGGCATCCCCACTCACTCATTCATCTGCTCTATTCCAAAAACACGTCATTCACACAGGTGATCATGGTTAAGTAAGAGTGTCTCTGCCCACATCCCGTGACCACAACCACACACACAAAAACTAACAATCTAAATACTAACACATACAATAAATTGTGGTGCGTGGCCCCTACAGTCTGTTTCTTCAGATTAGATGCTGTGCCTTACGATGGGGGGGCTGAATGCCAAACTGCCTTATAGGAATGTTATAAAAATAAAATTAATGGCTGTGTTTCAACTTTCTATGACCAATTGAATACTTGGTGTATTATAGTTTTTTATTATTGTTTCTAGCTCACCTTTGCAGCTGCCGCAAGAAGTGCTCCAGCAGCTGCTGACGAGGAGTGGACTCGTTTTCTGTGGCGAGAAAACAGAAAACAGTAGTTTGTTCATGCTTTCTGCAATGATTAATTGTGAAGTGTGATTTTGACTGTTTAGTCTGATAGTGTGCTCAGAGACAGGTCCTCTTGCCTTGTTGTGTCCTGCACGCCCTGACTGGCCGGTCTCCCTGTTGCTCCACTTCTACCTTTACAGCCGGGTGAAACTCCTCCACTTCAGGCTCTATCTCAAATCTCTCCTTCTTCTTCTTTTTCTCTTCCGGCTGATGAAATGATGCATGATGTAAGCAATTCATCAGTAAAATCATTATAAATTGAATGACCAATTACTCACTTCTAATCCAATAGTTATAGTTTTTGGCAATGTGAAAGGTTCAACTGGCACTCCACCACTGGCAGCAGCAGCAGCAGCAGCTTCGGATTCATTTTGCTCTCGCTCCCTCTTCTTCCTCTTTTCCTCCTGTTACATTAAACACAGTTTCAACTTTCCGTGAACCACAACATCACACAACTGGGATAAAGTTACGCTATAAACTAACCTTTCGACGTCTTCGTTCCTCATCATCCACATACTTGTCCTTATCCTTTTCTGACTTTTTCTTTTTCTTCTTCTTCTTCTCCTTGTGGCGTTCCCTCTCATGGTCGGACCTGTCATCATAGTAGCTGGAGTCGTGGCCTGAACCAGAGAGTTCTGTCACCTCACTTCCTCCAACTTTGAGCACAAGTTTCAGTGGCTTCTCCAAAGCTTTGTCCTCATAGTCTACAGAAATAATAGTAGATAAACAACAACGAAGGTCAAGTACATGACATGAATTGGCATGTTGGTAAATAGCTCTAAGCAAACACGTGAACTGATGTTGGTGCTGGTACTGTGCAATACCAGTCAAACATTTGGACACATCTTCAGTTTCTTTATTTTTATTACAACTCCAATTCCCAAAAAGTTGTAATGTAAATCAAAACAGAATGCAATGATTTGTGAATCCCATAAACCCATATTTTTATTCCCAATAGAACATAACATATCAGATGTCGAAACTGATACATTTTACCATTTCATGGAATATATTACCTCATAATGAATTTAATGGCAGCAACACATGTCAAAAGTTGGCACAAGGTGAAAAGAGGCTGGAAAAGTAATTGACACAAATCAGAGACGAGTGAAGGCGCATTTGACAACAAATTAGATTACCTGGCAACAGATCAGTAACATGACTGAGTTAAAAAAAGGCGCATTTAGAGAGATATGTGTCCAAACATTTGACTCGTGTGTGCAATAGTACAATATACAGTACTGTACAATAATATACCTCACACACTAGAAACATAGGGAAAACCTGAGTTAATGTCAACATAATGCATATTACTCCAACTGGACATTATTGCACAGCTCAGTGACATAACGCAGATGCATAACGTGCCCGTGTAACATGTAAACATCAGTAAACATCGTGTTTCCAAATTCCAAGTGGAATTAGCCGGCTAGGCTAACATAGCCTGAAGCTAGCCGAACAAAAGCGCTGCGTTAACGCGCTAAGTGTAAATTGTGCATTTTGGTACCATCAACTGTTCTCCACTCCGGCTTGTGTTTCTTGTGTTTCTTCCCCATTTCCTAAATCTCTGGGCAAAAATCCGATGTGTTTACTCCGACAATGACTGGCGTCGGGTCAGTGACGATTGTCGCTAGCAGACGCGAACACGGGCGGAAGTGGTTCCTCAAAACAAGCCATGCGTTTCCGGTTGAACAAAATCGCGGCGGATTCGAGTCATTTTCACACGTTTGGCAGCGTTGTTGACAGCTGTTCATCGGTAGTTTGTAGCGTTGGTTTTATTCGTTCCGAGTAGCCAGTCGGCCCGGTAATAAATGGTAAGAAGTGCGCTTTCACCTATGTTGATACACGTAATAAGGTTTTGCCCCTGGTGACATTTTGGCAGTAGCCAGCTAAGCTACACAGGCTAGCCCCTGTAATCTGAAAATGCTACATGTAGCGAACGGAGGAGTGATTTTGTTTTTTTAACGTGTTTGTAAATGTGTTACTACGTAAAGAGGATTTAATAAATGTCTCTCTGTGGCCTCAGTTTTACAGATATGGAAACTGACAAAATGGACGTGGGGATCCCGAAACAAAACATTAATGTGGAGGTGCTGGTTAAAGCTCACAGGTGATTTTTGTCCCCACATTTATCCCATTTGTTCCCATTGATACAGAAAATGAACATTATATACTTTAGTTGAAGGATCTCGTAGGTAAAACTGTTTACTTGTGATGATACAGTTTTTTGTTTCGTGTCACGTCGTGGCAGTTGAGGTGATTGTTGGTGTAGTTTAATCTTCTTGATTATTCGTTCATTTACGCGATTTTTTTTTAGAAGATTTTGTTCATTTTGATTTAGTTCTTATTTTGTTCATTTGATGGACTGTTGTGAATGACAACTTATGCAAAACAAATTATATTTGACAACGCATTTTAAGTTATTTTTGTTGCTTGACTTGTTTTATTCACTTGTTGTACTTTTTTCTTAATTTTGTTTCTTAAGTTCTTAATTTTTGTTCATTTTTCTTGACTATTTCACTTTTTTTACTAATTTTGGTGCTTATTTTTGCTCATTTTGTTTATTTTATCGTTTTCTTGATTGTTTTGGTTCATTTTTGTTAATTTTCTTGATTATTTTGTTCAATTTGACTAAGTTTTTGAGTATTTTGTTTTTTTCTTAGTTGTTTTGTTCATTTTGTTGAGATTCTTGATTATTTTTGCTCCTTTTTGCGCATTGCCGTGGTAATATTCTTCATTTTTGTTAATTTTCTGGAGTATTCTTTTTTTTCTATTTGATTAATTATTTTATTCATTTTTGTATTACCACAATTGTTAGGTTCAACCTGGATTAATCAGTTTGTCTAATAATGTAAGACGAGCTGGTCTAAGTTCAGGAGGCAGTGGAGCTGTGCATAAGGTCCACTGTGTTCTTTCTGCTGCACATCCATCCAACCTCTTCATTCATGTTTCAGCACAGCTAAAGTGTCAGAGGTGAGGATGCACGTTCAGGCTCTGCTGAATCGTCACAGCATGGTATTTGGAAACTTCCGATGGACAGAGTTTGATGAAGACTTCCTTCGGAAACATGTGGAATCTGTGGCTCTAGTTGATCTTGAGGAAATGGTCACAAAGGTCTGTTATTTTGTTTCTTCTTGGGAATTATTTTATTATGTTGTCTGCACTACTGCTTTTCAGGCTTTAAGGGATATTTCTCCTTTTTAGCCACTGGATTTAAACAACTGCATTGTGTGCGTTCACATCTTTACTCTGAGTGATGATGGCCCCAGCACGCTCAGCTTGGAGGATGACGAGGAGCTTTCTGCAGCCAATCACTGGTTGCTGCCTGCAGGTAACAATGGATATTACAGATGCATAAAAAAAACACCATTACTTTGAAGTTTAGTGAATCATTGTGTCAAGACATAACAAAGGGAGCAAGTCACTTACTAATGCAAGTGTTATTTGTTAATTTAATGTCTCCCAATCCTTTTACACAAAGAGCAACAGGCTGCGAACAGTTTACATCCATGTAGTTGGAGTGGACTGTTTGTTTGGCAGGTGTTCACAGCAGAAGAAATATATTAAAACATTCTCTCATATACTACATGTCCCCTTCCTATGCTGGCACTCTGTATGAACTGCAAAGTGATTCAGCTATAGGTTTGATACGATAGTGAAACACAAAGCTTCTTTTGTAACCTTGTAAAGAAAACCAACAACTCTGACATCTCTCTCAAATATTGGAAAATGCAGTACATCTGAACAAACAGTGTAAATATGGACTGTGCATGCATATCTTAGGAAACATGTCTTTGAATGTACTTATATTTTTCCTCATGATTTTTTTACATACTTTCATTCAGCCTGAAATAAAACCCTCTTATAATTCTCTAAAACATGAATTGGAGCTGATTTGTCTGCACCTCCTCTAAACCTTAAATATCATGCAATACAATTCTTATGGATCTTAAAGGTGCATTAGGCAGGATTCAGTGACATCTAGTGGTGAGGTTGCAGACAGCAAAAAAAAACATTAACCCTAATCTCACCCAATCCATTCAAGTGGGTTTAGAATAGCCTACAGTAGCTGTAAAAATGCAAATTTCCACATGTGAGACAGTGTTTGGATTGTTTGTTCTAAGCTACGGTAGAAACATGGTGGAGTCTAGAAAGAGATCCTCCTCCTTGTGCAGACACAAGTGGCTTACAAGTTATTGTAACATAACAAAACTACAATTATTCTTTTACTCAAGTGATTATGCATTGATAAAAAAATGATTTTGCGTACTATATTCCTTTTCTGAAAATATATCCTTCACACTGCACCTTTTAAGAATGGACTGGATTCAGTTTGTAGCTGAAAGCAATTTGAATACATCTGTGCATATGATCAAATTATAGACTTTTGGTTAGGGGTGGTGACCCCTGAGGGAAGCAGCCGAAAGGAGAAGAGAGAAGAGGGTTTAGGGCAAAAGAGTCAATACTGTTGGAAAAGCTGAGCCTCCTGTCACTCAGTATTAATTTGTATTTACGTTAGGTTTATGTCAAAGTCTGGTCCCTGTGTGACAGGGTGTGAAACAGGTCTTAAACTACATTCATAACGATCTTAAGCCCTCATGTTTAACTTGTTGATACCTGTAGACACCCTGTATATGACAGTAAACCTTAATAATGCTAAACAAGTTGAGGTTGAGTGTCTGGATATGTCTCGTGTTAGCTTATGTCATGCTTAAATATTGCTTATTGTCCTTTCCTTCATTCTCGATTAAAACAAAGCTGAATTTCATGGGATTTGGGAGAGTCTGGTGTATGAGAGTGGACTCAAAACCCAGGTAAGAAAATCTTAGGCGTGTTGAGAATAAAATTATTGCGTAACTTTTCCATGCTCAGAAACTTTACACTGTTTCCATTTTGTCTCAGCTCCTAGATTATGTCACAACAACAATTTTCTTCTCAGACAAAAATGTCGACAGTAACCTAATTTCATGGAACCGTGTTGTGCTGCTTCACGGTAATTATATAATCACACATCCAACACTTATTTTGATTGATTTGTTCATTAGTTCAGTTCATAATGTTTTTTTTGAATTGTTGTCTGTGCCCTTATTCAGGGCCTCCAGGCACAGGGAAAACGTCACTGTGCAAAGCTCTTGCCCAGAAACTGTCAATCAGACTTTCAAGTCGGTAAGAGCGTTTAAGTGAAACCACAGCAGCAAAAACAGCACCTGTTCTTTTCATTTCACCACACGCTCCTTCCCCTGCAGGTACTCGTATGGACAATTTGTCGAGATCAACAGCCACAGCTTGTTCTCGAAGTGGTTCTCAGAGGTACACCTGGCTTCTTCCATGTTGAATTATTTCATTGGAGGTGTTTTATATAAGATGGGTCTTCTGTTTGCTAATTGTACCTTTTTGTTGCAGAGTGGTAAGCTAGTAACGAAGATGTTTCAAAAGATTCAGCAACTGATTGATGACAAAGATGCTCTTGTGTTTGTTCTGATTGACGAGGTAAAATATAGTCCGCTTCTGATCAGCACACTTGTATTGACTGATTATTAAATTCTTTTTAATGGAGAGCTGCTTCTGTGATTAAAAGCTGTTGCTGTTGTTTTTTTTTTTTTTTTTGTCAGGTGGAGAGTCTAACAGCAGCGAGAAACGCCTGCCAAGCAGGAACTGAGCCGTCTGACGCCATCCGAGTGGTCAACTCTGTCCTCACTCAGCTCGATCAGATCAAACGGTCAGAAATCACAACCTAACTGATTATATTTATCCTCTCTTTAAAACACGCAGGACCCTTAACTTTAATTCCTACAGTCACTCTCAATTACAGCATTTACTGCCAAATCCTGCATGCGTTTGTTTGATTAATCGTACTGAGTCTGTTTCCTTCTGTGCTCATGGTTCAGACACTCCAATGTCATGATCTTGACGACGTCCAACGTGACAGAAAAGATTGACTTGGCATTTGTGGACAGAGCAGACATCAAACAGTACATCGGCCCCCCGTCGGAGAAGGGGATCTACAACATATACCTGTCCTGCCTGGAGGAGCTGATGAAGGTGAACCAGCAATAAGTGCCTGTTGTTCAACGCCCTGCATGACGTCACATCCACTTTCAATCTTTTGAGGCTCAGTTCACTTGAAACAGTAATACCATATACGTATCATAATTGTATGTTGTCACATTACAACAAAGTAATAACCAACTGAACTTGGCACATTGATATTTAGGAGGCAGTCTCAAAACACCACAGCCCTGCATTTCAATAAGCCTGTTTATTTTGTACTTTGGGCCACTATTTCATTAATTCTTTTTTTGCATATTTACCACCACGTCTGTCCAATTTAGTTTTTAATTGTACCTCATTTTGTAGACAGTAATGTTCTAATTGCAATAATTTCAGTGAAAATTCATTATTAACTTATTTTAATATGGTGACAGCTTTGCGTTCAAATCCAGGACCTGTTCAAAATTTGCAATAACAAGCGTTATGAGATATCTGCATGTCAGCTGTAAGTGCATCTGTCCACAGATGCACTTCTGATCAGGCTAAAAATGCAGAATCAATCACATCTCAGTCGCTATCACAATATCACCCTGTGCAATAGAATAATCTCAAAAGGCTGCAGTTTAAAGGTCCAGATTTAGGAGGTTTTAAGGTGATCTAATATGCAGAATTGGGGAAAAAAACACCACCTCTGTAGTTTGGTGATACCTCCTGTGTAAAACATGGCATGAAGTGCTTTTGTATTTTTGAAGTTTTGGTATTTTTGTGCTTATTTCTAAATGGGTACAGCATATGTATTTTTCTTGACAAAAAAGCAAGTTGACTTAAACTACGGTTGTGATTCACCATCACAGTATTACCCTCAATTACAGCAATATGATTTTTTTTCATCAAATCGTGCATCCATCGGTCTAATATTCTCATTAGATATGAAAATTAAGCTCATGTTTAGCCTAAAATGTAGTGTACGTGTTCATTTCAAGTTGAACAGGTTTCTTAGTAAATTGGATTGACTGTGCCGCCCAAAGGCTTTTAACCACACAAGGTGACACTCAATCACTCAGTACACCTTAAATATTAACATTCTATTATTCTGTTGGCTCTCTTCCATGACATATGGTTTAGTGATGATGGAATGTTGTTGCACCCCACACGCAGCAGGCTGGGGCACTTCCCTGCAGAGTTTGCATGTTCTCCCCGTGTCTGTGTGGGTGTTCTCTGTGGCTTCCTCCCACAGACTAAAGACATACAGGCTAAGTGGGTGCAACTGTCTCTGTCTATATGTCAGTTCTGTCGGCCTGTCACAGTTAATACGTAATAGTCTTATTGTGGTTATCTGGAGTAACCGCCCTCATTTCATTCACCTTTAGAAAAACATCTGGATGAAACCAAGTGTCATGTCGGCTTGGATCATAAACAAGTTAAAGGATTAAGCTATAATGAAAAGTGAATGGATGAAAGCTGATACTTGAATTCCATGTGTTTCTGTTTCTGTGTTTTATGCAGTGCCAGATCATCTATCCACAGCAGCAGCTTTTTACCATGGCCGAACTGGAGACGATTGGCTTTGCAAGGAGTGAGGTCTCTGAACACAGTCTGAACCTGATGAACGTCGCTCTGTAAGTACCCACTTATCTAACGACGCTGTGTCATAACAGGGTGAAATACCAGTGAGCATTAAAACAGCCTGAGGTCATTGTCATTTTTTTAGAAAAAGCAAAGGTTTGAGTGGAAGGACACTAAGGAGGTTGCCCTTTTTAGCCCATGCACTATTTGTAAAGGTAAGTGACTCTTTTATCAACAGAATTAAATGTTCTACTAGCAAACTAGCTAGTAGCTCATGGTTTGTCGCGGCCCGTGGTACATGATTAGACCGGTCACCTCCCAGTCAACACAGCTTACAACCTCATAGGTACTCAGTCGCAGAGTTGAAAACAGTCATAATGGTGGTTACTATGGAGACGGCATCATGACTGAGGAGAAAAAGCCTGCATTTCAGATTCCTTCAACATCTGGTACAAGTAAATAAAAGAAAAACAGAGAACACATGCTAGCTTGACAACTGTGGGCTGTAAGTCTTGTTGACTGGCATGTTGCCTGTTTAATCAGTTGTATCAGTCCGCCACGAGCAATCGCTACTAGCTAGTCTGCCAACATTGTCAACTGCACCTTTAACATAATAAGGAATGTGTTTTTTAATGTAGTTTATTCCCTCGCAGACGCCAACTGTGTCCCTGGAGAGGTTTCTGGATGCGATGGACCAAGCAGTGACTAAACAGAAGGAAGAGAAAGAAAACCTGGTCAACGGTGTTTGAAAGTATCACACTGACCAAAGGCTGACACAAGATTGTTCAGTTCAAACCCACCAAGGGGTTTGTTGAAAAAAGTACAAGCTCTCATTTTTCAGGAACCAGAAATGTCAAGTAATACTTTATGTTTAATCATTCTTCAGGTAATATTTTGGTGCTGTCACCGTCTCTAAAAGGCACTTCAAATTAACTTGAATTTAGTGCTGTAAACTGTTTACTCATGGTGAATTTTCAGATAACATGCAGCTTTAATTTTTAATTAAGTTGTTCTCTTGTTAAAGGAACAGTTCAGGTTTTTATGCCGGGTGTTGTGATATTGATGCACTGACATTAGCTCAGCGTGTGGATGGTTTGGTTGAAATGACAGCGTGTTTGTCTGATACTGGCAGTAAACATGATACAGATTGTTACCGACGGTTAAACATTTTCTGTCCTGTCTTGTGGTTAAAAATACTCTGATAAATTGCCATCTTGCTGTTATTAATTTGTGTTTGACAAGCTGCTGGCTTATTGTAAATCTGAACTACTCCTTTACCAGACAAGTTTTCCACATTACATTCATGTTGTCTTTGTTCAAAGGGATTTCCCCCCAAAAAACTTCTTTTATCATCATATTTTTGTTTAATATGTATGTGTTCCAGACACCTTTGTTTTGTATATAATGTAATAAAATGTTATTTGTGTGTTTTGAAATGCTGCAGTTGAAATGCATTCATGTTGTAATATTTTAAATATTTAATCTTATTTACAAGACACAAAAAGTAACATAATCTACAGTTTTCATTGAAAGCCCTGCCTGTTAGTGCCTGTAGTCCTCCACTAGGTGGCAAACAGGTGCTGTCATTCATTTTCAAACATACTGTATTTTGATTTGTCTTATGACTTAAGTGCTAATGATGGTAAGTGTAATTAATGAACAGGTCACAGCAGTGAAACCTAATAACTTTTAGACATTTATTGTAACAGATTCTGAACAACTTGAGCTGATTAAGTGTCAGTCACGTCAAGTCTTCACATGTAGATCAAAACTCTGGAAGCAAAAACAGCCATTTGAACCTTTATACAACACCTTTTACTGCAGCTACGATCTGCAATCTTAAAATGTCTGAAATTCAACCTTACAAAATTAAGATCAGCAGCAAAACGGAGGAAAATAATTAAGGAAGTGATAAAAATGAACCAAAAAAAATAAGAAAAAGCTATTTTCTGAGTTTGTGTATTTTTTGGCAGTACATATTAAATGTTTCAAACACACCTGTAGACACAGATAAGTGTGTTTACTGATGATACAGTAAAAACATTTTTATGTATATACACACTATATATAGCTTTTTATCTGATGCTGGACTTCTGATTGACAAGTGACAGGCTATATTGTAGTTTATATTATTTTGTTCATTTTCATTACTTCTGTTAACTATTTTTGTTCATTTTGTGATTTTTTTTTTTTTTTGCATTTTTGTTTTTACTCTTAGCTGTATTTATGATGAAAAGAAAATGCACTTCTACTCAGGTACAGTTGACCCAAATCAGTCATATTTACACTGACTTTGTCTAAGTAATGAAAAGATAAATATGAACAAAATCAAATAAATTAGCAAAAATAAGAAACAGTTGAGCATAAATGAGCCAATAAAAGGAAATAAATTAACAAAATAGTTAAATAAATAGATAATTTATGCTCAACTGTTTACTTTAACTATACAATCAACTAAATTAACCAAAAAAAAAAAAAACGAGCAAAACAAGCAACAAAAAGACCAAAGTAAATCAAGAAAATAGTTGAACTGTCCAAACAAGTAACACAATAAGCACAGATGAACACACAATGAGAAAAAACTGACAAAAAAATCAAGTAAATTTGGTAATATAGTAATCCAAAATACTGAGCAATAAATCTTGCAAAAAACAAATCGATCATGTCTTTAAAGTATTTTTAAACATATTATATTATAAGCACATTCAAGGGATTTAACAACACACCACTACATTTATTTGTAAAATCTCAGGTGTTTGTGTAGTACAGATGTGGATAAAATTGTTGGTCCCCTCTGTTAATGACAGAAAAAACCCACAATGGTCACAGAAATAACTTGAATTTGACAAAAGTAATAATAAATAAAAATTTTATGAAAATTAGCCAATGAAAATCAGACATTGCTTTTAAATTGTAGTTCAAGAGAATTATTTTAAAAATCAAACTCATGAAACAGGCCTGGACAAAAATGACGGTACCCCTAGAAAATATTGAAAATAATTTATAATAATTTCACCATAAGGACATGTTCAACCAAGGTGTGTCCTCTAATTAACATCACAGGTGTCTTCAAACTTGTAATCATTCAGTC
>JAQQAE010008240.1:0-15344 GCA_029823295.1 Pseudamia nigra | reverse complement strand
GCTAGCGCTCTGACTTCTGGGTCATTCTCTTCGAGACCCGGAAGTGATGCATACATGACCCGCTAGCTTCCCTAGCACTGGCAGCTAGCGTTAGTGGCTAGTGTTAGCGGCTAGCACTAGCCGCTAGCTTTAGCGGCTAGCATTAGCGGCTAGTGCTCTGACTTCCGGACTTCTTGTCGTCACCCAGAAGTGACGCAGATGTGACCTGGGCTTTGCTGTCCGGATAATTTGTCGTCATAAGGTTCAAATTTTTTCCAGTTTTTTTCATCGGGATCCAAATATTTTGTTGTCAGAAGCGGTCGTTGTCCGAGGTTCCACTGTAATGAATAAATGTGCAGGTACGGGTGTGTAATACATACTTTATATGGGAGTTTGTCTTGGGTCCAGAACAGATGAATTGGTTTTACATGTATTTTTATGGAAAAAGTCACATCAGATAACAACTGATTTGGATACAGGCCGTGATGCCGGAACGGATTACCGTCGGTATCCGAGGCACCACTGTACTCTTTTATTGTCACTCTAGCACTTATTTTTATTTGTACTCCTACCTCTACTTGAGACTATAAAGTAGTAACACTTTTACTGGAGTACTTTAAAACAAAACTAGAATGTACTCATCAGAAATGCAGGCACACGTTCTTATACCAGTTACACAGTTCTTATACCAAGTTCAATGCCCCTTCCCTCATTTGCATTAAATTATAAGCCATACAGAAAATTTCAAACTTGGTGAATTAGTGTCCAAATTTTGACCCCTACTGATCTTTCAGGTCAAATGCAATGTCAAGGCCATTTGACCTTCAGGGGTTGTCCAAGACCGTATTCTAACTTGTGTTTAAAAAAATCCTCCTGGCTCCAATAATAGTCAGTACAGATAAAAATGTATTTAATCTTTCTTGACCTAGTGACATTTGACCTTTTGATCCCAATAACATAGCCACAGATGGGGCACCCAAGGCCAACCTATATACCAAGTTTGGTGATCCTAGCACCATTTGTTTTCGGCAGACAAACAGATAAACACAGTGTGTGCATGTATGCGTGTGTTTATGTACAGTATACAGTATATGCTCAAGACTACCTTATGACACAATTTCTTGCTTATTTTTGTAAATTTTTACTTATTTTGTTGCTTATTTTTTGGCAATTTTTGTTTATTTTGTGAATTCATTTGATTGTTGTTGTGCATTTTTACAAATTTTTGTTGTTCTGTAATTGCAATAATTGCAAACCACAATATTGTACACTCTTAATATCTGAACATCCTTTATAGAAGTCTAACTGTTTTCCATATTTCTTACTTATCATACTGATAGTGTTTTGGTTACTTGACTTAATAAAGGGTTAGGGGGTAGCATTTATATTTTTGTATTTAATTACTGTATTTGTTATACAGTATATAATACTAGAGCTATTATTTGTAATGTAGAGCTTTTTTGTGATACAGTATTTTGGTTTGTTCTTCACTGTAACTCTTATTGTATACTGGCACGGAGCATCTGTGACCACACAATTTCATCTGGGATTAATAAACTATTTCTGATTCTGATTGATGCGGCATCAGTGAGTATGACTGCCGTTTCTTATCATTTTGATGATTCACAGAAGTACAGGTAATACAAAAAAAAAACTTTACTACATCTGAGTAAACGTACTCGATTACTGCCCACCTCTGCTTATACCTCTGTTTTCTCACCAGCTCTGGTCCCTGGGGGTGTCCTGTGTTGGATATTAACGTCCTAAGGCCTAATTTCTAAAATGACTATGCTTGATTTAATTATGATTTGAAGGAATATGACCGGAAATAAGATGTTCAAGTCTATTTTTATACATTTGCCAGGGACACAGACAGTTTCAGTGTCACATTGCTCATTGAAGCTTGGAAAAAAATCACTTCTCCAGCTCATACTGCTTTATAAAAACACCAAAATTGCGCCTGGTTGTGTATTCACTACAGTATCTACAGTATTAATGCTGTGTGCCTGGAGGCCAGTGGAACAGTGAGGGTCTGGTGTTGTCATTAATACTTAATGGCAGGCTGAAACGCCAATCACTAAGTCTGTAGCAGCCTCTGGGCTCACAATTACAGAATGCAGTTACACACACCCGGGTTGGGTTTGTTTGCCATTAGTCGACTAGATCTGATAGGGTTACAAGTCACAGGTCAGTACTGACAGCAGCTGCGGTCAATAACTACAAGAGCAAGAGTCAGATAAGAGATATAAACTAGATTTACATGCACACAGTATTCTGTTTTTCTCCATATTGCATAACAGAAAAAACTTCCTCATAAGCTGTTTATACGGCAGGCAAAAATGAATATTCTAGTAATTTTCCTGCTGACATGTAGCTGTTCATGTCATATTCAAACCACAGTAACTATATTTACATTTTAATTTTATTGTATTTCACAGAGTTTCACCGATACAATAGAACGCACATATTCTGAATCAGGACTTTTTCTGAATGGAGGGATTTCCGTCTAAGATGTGGGATATGTAGATGTTATTCTAGTCTTTGGACATCGATACAGCTCATTCAAAAATGTCTCAGTAACAGGTCTAGGATCAGATGTGTTGGAGACAAAGATCTTTGCAGGTATACATGGATGCTCCAAAGAAAAGTGCACATGACCAGGTCTGAGGAGAAACATATCTACTTCTAAACCTAATACCAGAGGGTATCAATTGTTTTTTGTTTTGTTTTTATATCATATATGCAGTAAGTGGCCTTTGTTAGATAATGATTGTTAGATGACTGAAAAACAGAGGTTTAGTTCACACAGTGGGACATCTGTCACCAATGACAAAGCGTGCTTAAATGGAATATGAAGAGCTCCATGTAAACAGGAATATCAGGTGGAAGAATAATTTTCACTGACCATGTAAACAAGTTGTTTGAAATGTGTTTTTTAGAGATAAAGGGAAAAAAATCCTACCCGTAACCCTAACTAACCCTAACTCAGCCTGCTTCTATCCTTCCTTCAAATAATGTCAGTTTTTCAATATTCACTCACCCAAATGTTTGATATACTCAAAAGTTTAAAAACAAAAGTGTTTCTCCCTTTGACATTGGAGTGTCCCTCTGTACCAGAGACTACCATTGTTTCAAAGCTGAACTAAACCTGGTAATATGACACATTTTCTGAATATGCTGAATACATGTCTAAAGAATCCTACAATATCCAGAATAATATTCACCTGCATACATTATTTACATCTAATTATTTGTAGATTTTTTTATTCTAAAAAACTCCAGGATTTCTATCCTTTTTTGTTTCATGTGTCTATTTGTTACTGCATTTTTTTTGTTCACCTGAATATGTTGTTCAACCAAATTGCTCCTCGTGGGATGAATAAAGTAGTCTCAGTCTGATTCTGAACCTGAATCAGAATACCAGGTATGTCCGTGTTGGAAATTTAGTCCTTTTTCCATTACGGTCTGAGAAATGAGACATATATTCTTTGAAATAAATCATTGTTTACACATTTGATGTTAGCCAATTTAAAAAATAAACTGGATGAGAGGGGGCAGGACTTAGGCAAAGGATTTATATTATATACTGAATAGTAGGGTGAATTTAAACATAGTCACTGATAAATGTGAAAATAAGGGTAAAGGAAAGAAAACTGCATTCAAAGTTTGATAAAAATGAACTAAAAGCCTGATCCTCTGACATCTTTGTCTGTCTTTGCTTTACTGCACCGGCCCTACAAAGGCAAACCGTAGTAATTATGCAAATAGTAACAGTAAAAATGTTGTTATTCATTTCCTTGTGTATTCTTAATTTTTATCTTTATTTTGTTCTTTTCTTGCTCATTTATTTTCAATCTTGCTAATTTATTTTTAATCTTGTTCACTTCATAGTGCACCCCCCCATTTCTCTTTTTTTGAATTACTTTTCCTTTTTAATTTTTTTTTTCATTTTAACTTCATTTCATTTCTTTTCATTAATTTCTTATTCAATGCTGTCTTTTTTTTATCATTTTCTATTTGCATTTTATCTTACATTCTATTAACATTTTGTTTATTTTGCTTCCGATGTTTGATATTTCATTTTCTTCATTTTGCATCAAAACGTGATTTTTTTTTTAATGTGAATTTTATAGTTACTGCTATTTTGACACCCCATTTTTATGAAATTACTCATGATTGACTCAAGTCAAAAATTTTAGATGTCACAAATTCTGTCAAATTCTAATCTTTTACATTAGTTTTGCACCCCTGGCAAAATAGGTGGGAGACATCACTTTGTATTACAGTATGTCACTGTACTGGCTATAAATTGTAAATTGTAATGCTGTTTGCAGAAACCCACTAAAATATTTGTAATAAAATGAAATAAAACATCCTTTCCTTTTGGTTCCATTATTTATAATGTCACATTAAATGAAACACATGCTTAATTACAGCTGAGGGCAGAGCATTTGCACAGAACTAGAAGAAAGTTGCAATGAAATCACTAAAGCAAACAAGCTAATTTTTGAGACTGAGTGCATAAAGTCTGCTGCACAGTGAAATAAAGTGCCAGAGGGCTTGTGTGGAGTGAATGCAACCTTCTGGAGCAGGAATAATGAGTAAGAGCACAAGAGAAGGCAAATGAATGTCTCATAACTGAAGTTTCCTCAAGCATCTTCTCTAATGACAAGCTGTGGTTCTGAGCTGGATCATATCTGCACAGCCATGACCTTAAATTTGTCTTTGGCTGATGAATATTTGACTTTGACACAGACCATTCTAAATAAATCGCTCCTTCTAAAGATAGTATGTGATGAGAGAATTTTTAGATTTCTGTGTTTTTACAGAGATTATAAAATGTCTCTCACTGCTCAGTCGATGTTGATGCCACCAGTCAGAGGTTTGAACAGAGCTTCTCCTTCAGTGGTTTTTCTTTATTTTTAGCATTTTGAACACTAAAAATTTAATACTGAAAACATCCAAACTCTGACAGAGCATGTATAAAATGATACAGTAAACAAAATAATCCTATTATGTTTTATATTTTAGATTGTCCAAAGTAGTCACATGTAGCTTTGCACGCACTCAGTTGTCTTGTGCAGAGGGAGGGTGAGTGCTGAGTCCAGTAGCCCTATTAGTGCTACGACAATTATTTTACTAATCCATACTGTGGCAAGAAACAGTTACGTAAGGAGAAAACACAGTCCATCTCACCTTAAGTAAACTTCAGTCAATTTGAAAAACTTGGAGACATATTCAGTTCAAGTTCTTGACAACTTTTGGATTAATTGACCTTCACATAAAGTAATCGTGGACTGTGTCTTCTCTTTCGCTATAACATAAATTTGTACAGTAGTTGTAGTAGCACTAACAGGACTATTCACTCTGTACTAAACTTTTATTGTGGTCATGACAACTGATGGTCTAAAACGTATCAAGAGGGTAAGGAATGGCAAAAATTAACTCATCCACAATTTTAAACCCATACCATCAAATCTTAAATGTGGCCAGTTTGAACAATTTCTAATATACAGTAAAAAGTGCTTTGGGTTGCTTCACACTTTTTTTTGGTTCCTTCTCCTTCTTCTTCTTCTCCTTTTGACTGCTCGCCTTAGGGGTCACCACAGTGAAATACCAATTATTCGCATGTTTTATCTGGCATACTGTAGGTTTTTTACATCAGATGCCCTTCCTGACACAACCTTCTGTACATAATTCCATGTACGTACAGTTTGGATGTCTTCAGAATTATTCTACAATGTTGAAACTAATAATAATAAAAAAGTTTGATATTATGTAAGCATGACTCATTATGTTATCACATTTATAACACCAGGTAACCTCAAAATAATCACGTTGTAGCTCTGTACATAGGTTTTATATTAGGATTTCATCGGCTGAAAATCATAAAATGCAGCAGTAGGAGATTATTATGATGCATCTGCTGTCCCTTTTAGTGTAAATAGATTTTATTTTTAGCACTTTATTCTAATTTCTCAATTTACAACACTCGTGATGTCCACAAGCCCATACGTTTCATTTGACAGTCTGAGGGTCAGACATGTCACTTTCTGTGTTCTGGTGAATTGTTGATGTAGCACTTTATGCCATTTCTGCATACATATTGAAGGGTACAAAAAATGACTAAAGCAAATAAAAAAGGAAAACAATGAGGAAAAAATTCTGAAAAATATGTGATGAAATGAGCAGAGATTTGCAAATAATCAAGAACTGCACAAAAAGTAGACATGAACAAAAATGAGTCGCATTGAAAAATATAGTCAAAAAAGTTACCAAAAAGGATCAACCAGAGAACAAAATGAGCAAATATGAACAAAAATATGCAAATAAATGAACAAAATTGCATTAAAATCAGCAAAATGACCATCAAAATGAGAAATAGAATCCCCAAATATTTAAGTAAAAAACAAAAAAATGGACAAAATAAGCAAAACTTTAGTTTGTCATTAAGGGGTTTTAATGTTTACTTTGAGTACTTGTACTTCTTCAGTTATTATATTTCTAATATAGTAATACGTTTGCTTGAGTATTGTTTATTTTTGCTGCACAACACTAGGAATTCTTTCAGATACCATATACATCTGTTCAAATCAATCACAAAAGATGACAATTAAATAAGAAAATGGACAAAAATAGAGAAAATAATGCACTAAATGAACAAAAATAAGCAAAGTACCGTAAGCAAGAAAATGGACAAAGTATGCTTCACATTTCTTTTTTATGGGTTGAAGACCGTTGAACACAACTATAGAGGATCTTTGGGTAACAAGTAGTTCATATAATGTAGTTAAAATATGTTTAAATCAGATAAAAAATTAATAAAGTACTGTGTCAAATATCAAATAACAAAATGGACACAAAATGAAGAAAAATTATCAAGAACATATACTGTACCAAGAAATTACAAAATAAGCAAGAAAATCAATATAATAGGCTTAAAATGAAATTTTCATCTGTTGATGGACTTAAAATGGAGCTGTGGGGATTTAGTGTGAATTAAGTGTAATCCTCACTCAGATGTTCTTAAAAGTATGTTTTCATCTTAAAACACTTTACAGAGACCACTTCCAGTTCATCTACCTACAGTATCTGTTCTTCATTTCAGCCAAAACTAGATAATTAGGCATGATAATTATGCATATTTAACAAAGTCTGTATCACCTGTCATCATAAGTTTAGAAATGGTGGTGATCACAGTGATGGTGAAGGTAAATGATAATATGAAGGATGAAGACTGTATTTTCTTTGTTTTGATTTAATGTTAATAAATTAACAATGTAATACTCATAATGAACACATTCATTTGAATGAAATAAAGTTTCATTCAAATAAAGTTTCATTCCTAATGAACAAAGTGGACAAAAATGGAAGAAATAATGCATACAATGTCCAAAATAATCAAGAAAATGTAGAGGAATTCAGAAAAAAATGGGCAAGAAAATTGTCAAAATAAGCTTTATATTTAAATACTATGGTTTGATGTCAGTAAGATACAATTACAGGGGGGTTAAGATACTGTACATTTTTGGGGGTTTTGCATTTTATTAGAAGAAATTTCTCAATATGTGGCATCATTGTGTTCATATATTCATGTCTTCATTTTGTGGCAGTTCATCGAGATCACTTGAGTTGTTCACTTCTGGATTTACTATTTTGCAGCCATAAATTATGCGCACATCATGCATCACAGTTGAAAACAAACCCACTTATCTCCCGTTGACATTAAACGTTTGTGCAGGTGATGAAACAAACAAAACAAACTTCATTATCAACAAAATAATCCACTATGGAGGATTTTTGATGAATGTTTTTGTTCATGTTAATGCTGTAATATAGTATATCACTCTATTCGCCGCAATTTATGTCTAAATCGACTTAAAATAAACAAAGTGATGAATTTTATTATAGTTAATTCATAAGATTGTTCGGTTTTGATTTTGTGATTCCTCTTGACTTGTTCTCGGCCAAAATTACGCACACACCATACGTCACAGTTGAAACCAAAGCGCGTATCTCCAGTGAAGTTAGAGGAACAAACTTGTGTCTTACCTATGGTGGTGATCACAGTGATGGCGAAGTAAAAGGAGCCGGAGAACTTCCACTGCACGCCGGCTTTGTGCGGCTTGAGCTCTAACACCACCTTCTCCAGCTCGTCAAAGTCGTTGTCGGTCAAGTTGAAGGTCTGGAGCAGCTCGAGCTTCCGCAGGTCCAGCTCCTTCCGTTGAGACGTCTCCTTCTGGGACTCAAGCGCGTCGAAGATCGCTGCGCCCACGATCAGGTAGGTGAAGGTGCACGCGATGAGGGCGAGGGTCCGGACGTTCTGCCTCTTCATAGTGCTGGGTGTGCGGGTGCGTGTGTGCGGGTGTCAGGGAGAGAGGCGGAGAGCGGGTCCGGGTCTGGAGGACGGGGAGCTGGGCTGGCTCATGGCTGTGCTGCTCTGACCGAGCGGAGCGACTCTGTGATGACTTTATGAGCGGAGGAGCTGTTCATTCAGCACCACCTCCTCCCACCACCGTACCGAGGCCCAAACTGAGGGCCGCTGACTAGCAAGGGACGTGGAGGCTTTTTACAGCGTCGCTTGTTTAGTTAGGAGTGTTTTAAATGTTCTTTATTATTATACTGCGTTATATTTATGCTTTTGATCTTTTAATCATTTTTGTTAATTTTCCTTCTCATTATGTTCATTTTCATTCATTTTGTGGATTGTCTTACTTCTCTTTGTTGTTTTGCTCATTTAGTTCATTTGGTGAATTTCACTGATTTTTGTGATGACATTTATAAATGTTCTTGATTATTTGACTCATTCTGAGCATTGTTTTGCTCTTTTCGATTTTTCTGATTTTGTTGCTTTTGTTTGGTTAATTTCTTGATTATTTTGATCATGTTTGTGTTTGTGCTTTTCATTTTGTGAATTATTTTCCTCCTCAGTTGTACTCATTTGGTTACTTATTGTGTTCCTTTTTCCTTCCTTTCCTTAATTCAGACCAAACTTCCAGCCCAGGTTGATTTTGTGCATGTAAGGATTAACGGGGTTGGCAAACCCACTTGGTTTCTTGGGTCAAGAGGTCACAATCATATTGGCTCCTCAGCCAGGCACATGATTGCGGTGGGAAAGGCAGCAGTCTGGGTCACTAACAGCTGGGGCTGGGTGAGGCAGGACTTGTGGGACAAATGAGTTGCATTGGTTAGGAATGAGGGTGCACTGCAGTGATGTAACTGTAGCTTGGGAAACGAACTTTGACCAAAAAGTATGGACATCTGGCAAGATTGTGAGATCGAGCTATGAGATAGCTCCTCACACTATAGAGGAAAAAACTATATATCTGACCAGGTGGGGGGCAATGCCAGCATATCAAAGCTGATTATTCAGAGAGGCATCCACCAGACCCAAAAACAGATTACTAATTGACTGAATGCACTGAAAAAAGTACATAAAAATCCATAGCCACAACAAAAACAAGAGTGGTGTTGGGCGACTGGACTGTCACAGGATTTTGCAGACAGCATCACTAGCCGGTCCTGTGCAGCTCTCCTCCAGCTCCATTGGACAGGTCAGAGAAGAAATGTCATCGACTAATGTAGCATGTGGTTGTCTGCCCCTGATGACGACGTGCTGTCCACCCGCCCATTTTATTCCCCTAAATTTATTAGTATCCATCCTGGATCCTGTCTGAACTGCCGTGACCTGGGGTGGACCAGGGATGACTGGCTGTGTATGAATTGACAAAAACAGGTTTGGTTTGGGTCAGCTAACCTAGGTTTGAACCTGGTTGTTGGTCTGAAAGTGGTATTATTTTGGTCGTTTATGTTTATTGTCTTAATTTTGTTATTTGTAGTCATTTTGTGGATTATTTTTACAAATTTGTATTAATTTAATTGACTATTCTTTCAATTTTGTGCATTATTTTGCTTGTTTTTTAAGCTTTTGATGATTTTTGCTTATTGGATTGTTCTGCTTCTTTTTGTTCTGCTTTTGCTTATTTTGATCATTTTTGTGAAATTTATGTCCATTTTGTTGATCATTTTTGTTTATTGTTGTTCAATTTTGTTGTTTATTTTGTTTGTTTGTGCAGTTTCTTAATCAGCTTTGTCATTTATGTTTTCTTAATATTTTTTTGTTTCTGAACATTTTTGATTAATTTACTTAACTCTTTTATCCCATTTGTTGAATTTTTTTTCATTTTTGTGGTTTATTTTTGTGGATTCATCAATTTTGGCTTTTCTGGTTTTTCTTGACTATGTCATTTTGTAAATTGTTATGCAAATACATGTAGATTGTTTAATGATGTCCGTTTCTTGCATGGGTTGAATATTTTTTGTTCATTTTTGTAATCATTTTATGTATGTTAATTTTCTTCTTTTATTTGTGGGCTTTTAATCACCTTGCCCATTTTTATTAATTTCCTTTACTATTTTGTTCATTTTTGTTCATTGTGTGAATTATTTTCCTACTTTTGCTTCATTTCCTACTTTGTTTATTTTTTAAATTACTATTTTTTCTGCTTATTTTGTGGAGTATTTTGTTAAATTCTTGTTATTTATGTCAATTTTGTTATTTATTTTGATGATTTCCCATACTTATTTTATTTATTTTGATCATTTGCTCAATTATTTCTTTCATTTCCTTGTTCATTTCTGTACATTTTCTTGATTATTGTGTTCATTTTTCTTCATTTTTGGGTTTTTAAATCTGTGCATCATATTTCCTCATTTTTTTCTTACTTGCCTTGTTTGTTTTGTTAATTTTACATATGCCTAGTTTAATTTATTATTCCATCTTGGGCTCTTTCTTGATTTCTTGTAACTTTTGTAACAGTTTGTTTGGTTTGGATGACAGAAAAAGAAAATATGCTGAAGGAGAAGGTTTGTCCAGACTTTTGACTGGCAATGTATATTGAAGCTCGGTTAATCATCCACAGTCACTGCTTCAGGGCTTCTCTTTAGACTTTGGGGAAACTGATTCATCTATGAGTGATTTTCTCAAAATGACCCACCAGTAAATTTCTCCAGAGAAGCCAGCTGTTACATTGACTCCAAGAAAAACTCTGCTCTTTGACCTCATCGTTCCCCTGCAGAACAAAGCCAATGCAGATGCAATTTCTCAAAATCAAAGGCAGAAATAATATTCCCACCTTGTAAAAATGTTGTTTATTTGCACCAAGTGGCCATTTAGATCAAAGTGTCTGAGCAGAACGGAAGGAGTAACATATAAATAAGGATGATTTGACGCAAAGAGATGAAATGTCCAATAGAAGTTGAAATTTGATGACCTGAAGTGTCACTGATTTCCACTCAGTGTTTCCCTGGTACGTCAGAGGGGGATGAAGACACTGACACAGGTCAAGGCAATCCCAATAAATCTCCATAATTATATGTACAAAAGCTTCATGAAGGCATTTTGATTTGCTTCAACCAACTGGAGTTAGTCAGGGTAGTGTTGCTTTCAATTTTATCTTACCAGATGTTTTCACTTTCTGAAAGAAGAAAAACAGACATTTTGAACTTAACTGCAACTCCTTCTAATAAGCCGCACGAGTAAGAAATGACATGTTTATTTCTTAATGTTTGTCAGTTCTGATTCTTGTATGTGTGTAAGTTAATAAAACAAGAACTATTAGATGCAGCCTTAGCCTTTATCATTCCATTACAGAATATCATTCAAACTTTTATAGCATAAAACATGTTTTTGAGGTCAAAATAATATTGACCCTTCAACACCAATATCTTTTCAGTTCAAGTCAACACTTACTCCGACTTTCAAGACTGTAGCCACATTTTTATAGGATATGAAACAAAATTGCAGTGAACTTTTGAAAAGTCCCAAAAAAGAGACATGTGTAGGGGGAATAATCTAGTGGCAGGCTGAGAAATGTGGTCAGAAGGTGGTGCTGTAGACCATGTTACTCAAGTTTTTAATAAGCAGTAGAAGAAGTAGAGTATCCTGTTTCTGATTTTTATCCAAGATTTTTTTTTCACTAATAAGATGGAAATAATCAGCATCCATCCTTGGAAATAATATTGTTTCCTGATAGGTCCTGGTCTGATCAGATTTCCACATTTCATCAGAATATCTGGAACAACACTGTTAACAACTGAAAAATAATATGAATATAAAATATTATGTTATGTTGGAATTGGATCAAAAAGGCTGTTTTCATTTCCTTTGTATGCATTTATTGTGCCGTGAAAATGTTAAAAAAATTTTTTACTGAGAACAATGAGTGATGAAAGTGAGAAAAAAGTTTGGAACGGTTATTCAGATTTTGCTGTTTCCATAAACATTTCATCTTCAAAATGAGAATTAAATGGTAATGCGGTAACACACTTGCTTACTTAGTACAAGTAATAGATGAACAATAAACAATAGATTTACCTCAGTGTGGCTAATCATTATGGAAACACAACATAAAACTCATAGTAGTGTTACTTCAGAGTGAATATAGCTGGAAGTGAAGAAACAATGGCAATGTAGGAAACTTACCAGTGTACATTAAAACTCTTGAAAGAAATCATAGGAGAGAGACTTTGGTAGGTGAGAACATACTGTAGTTGCTTAGACTTTTTTAGAGTTTGGTTTTCCTCAATAGACCCTACTTAAAATCTTTATCAAACATTTTTGATCAATTTCCACTCATTTGGCCTGGTCTTGTGCAACGTGTCATGGTTCCACATACATGATGCAGGAGTGTTTCTAGATTGACCAGTCTGTCATCAACTTCATTTTGTGTCATGTTTACCTTGGATGGCTTAAACTGCAACCTTGTAGGGACCAAAAATAGTGACTAATTGTACATCTTATTACCAGGTTTTCATATAAGCAATAGGCAAAAAACCTTTTCCACTCATGTCATGAGTGGAAAAGGGTCATTAAAGCTTTAGGAGCCAAAATATGGAGAGGAAATATATCTCGCTGTACAAACGCTTCCCCCTACAAAATATTCACTGTATGAAAAAAAATTTTGGCCAAAAATACATCTGCATAAAACATCACAGTACAAAATAGATAAACCCGGAAATGAGCTTCTTCTTCTTCTTTTGGTTTTGATTGGCGGCCAGCACCTGACTTAACAGGTGCATTACCACCACCTATCGGACTGGAGTGTGGTAATGTAGATCAGCAGCTGGAAGTGAACTATTGCCCACCTGGAAGTGATGTAAACAGTCAACACAATAACATGTGGTACGGCCGAATGCTAACCACTAGTAGCTCCATGTCCCTGCTACAGAGCTGCTCCTTAACAGTGCTGTGGCCTGGGTAACACCATCTGTTGTTTACAAACTCCACCAGTCCCCCCACCTTTCCTCTTACCGCTCTCTGCTACTTCCCAGTCCTCACGGATGAAGCCAGAGACTGGCAGGTGTGGCTTTGTGTTGTTAGCTCAGGAGCTGTAGCTAAGCTAAATCGGTCAGTGGCTGACCGTGGTTGCTGTTTTGCTAGAGGATTAACCGAGAGGGAGCTAACAACACAGAGTTGTTGCCAATTCCAGCTCTGTGTTGATGCCTAAGAATAGTAGCCATAAGCCTACTGTGGCTAAGCTAAATCAGTCAGCCACTAACCAATTTAGCTTAGCCACTAAGCCACCTACACTGCTTTGCTTCATCCACACCAAGCTAACAGACACCAAACACGGCACGTCAACTCCAAGGTCCACAGCGAATTTTCACACAACCTGCCGACACGCACTGTATTGACATACACAGTGATGCAAAGCCAAAAAAGTAACGAGTCAAATGCTAACTAGTTAGCTTAGTTATTAAGCCAACTCACACTGCCTTGCTTCACTAACACCGAGCTAACTAGCTGTTAGCCCCGTTACATTAACTCGAAACAAACCGTGGATTATTTTCACACACCGAAGCACACAAAACACTTGCTAACACTGTGTTTCATGTCGCAGTTGAACGTTGAACCAGAAGTTAGAGTCATTCACTCTTGGTTGTAAGATCCCAGAAGAGTCCTCAGTTCTTATGAGTTTACCCTCTTGGTTAGCTTATGACTGCTATGATTCCATTCCCGGACACCTAGGCCCGGCCAGAACCCAATAAACTGAGACAGACAGCATCAGCAGTGTCATAAGTCAAGGTAAGAAGACATTATAAATCATTTTTGGAGCTAATTTTATGCATTCCTTTTCATATAATTAACATAACTTCCTTTTAATATAATAATAATGAATAAATGTGCTCATATGGGTGTGTAATATATACTTTACTGTATATGGGAGTTTTCGTGGGTATGGATTAATATTATATTTACATGTATTCTTAGGGGGAAAACGTGCCCCGCTGTAAGAAATTATCGCTGTACGAGCATCATGCCAGAAAGGATTAATTTCAGTACAGCGAGGTACTACTGTATATTCTTTTTGTCATTTTCTCATTATTTTGTTCACTTTTTGAATTCCCCTTACAAACTCTGAAAAACTGAAGAAGAGCCACAAAATGATGCATCAGAACACAACAGAACACAGACAATGATGCATGCGGTGTTCACAAATTCCATGAGGATCCAGACATGCTAAAAGTGTCTCCCCAATGTTCAAATGAATGCTACGTCTGTACTCTGTGATGCTGACATGTACTCACTGCCTCCCTTGCCGACCAGTAGATCATGGCCAATCTTAACTTTACCCTGAGCAGAGACAAAAATAGCTCTGGCTTCAATAACCAGGTCAGTCAAGTCAACCGTGACCAAGCCTGAATAAATCCTCACAAACTGAAGTGATGCAAGCTGTGACCCGATCAATACATCAATTAATCCATCACACTCTGATCAAATGGCTGTACCTTTAAAAACAGCCCCATAGGCCAAAAGGTTTAAGTGACATTAAAATGACATCAATAGCTTTTATGTTACTGATTTTTCGCATAGAATATAGAGAGTAGTATTGGAAATTAGTCATGAAACATTTAACTACACCTTAATGAGTGGGGGTAAAAAAGTAGAAAAAATGTTTTTTTTTTATTTCATTCTATAAAGGACAACATACGCTTACATAAATTATTTATAAGAATAAAAAGAAGTGCATACCAGATTTAGCAAAAAGCTAAAATAAATAATAATGAATTTTAAAAATGAACAAAATAATCTAGTAAATTTACAAAATGAATAAGCAACAAAATGAGCAAAAAAAGAACAAAATTAACAAAACATAATCCATAAACATAACAAAACCAAGCAAAAAAGTCAAGCAAATTATAAAATGAACATACTGTAGCGGCTGTGGGGTGCCGCTAGGGGGAGCCACCCGGCATGATGGGGACTTGTGGGTGTATGTTGGGGAGTATGTTGGTTTTTGTGCAGTTCGTGGCAGACTGTTGAGAGGAGGGGTTGTGCAATAAAGTTCTTGTGTGTGAACCGC
>JAQQAE010008239.1:0-15344 GCA_029823295.1 Pseudamia nigra | reverse complement strand
ACAAAGGTTTGAATTTTGAGAGTGTTTAAATAAGAGAGAAATGTGAGAAAATGTTAATGCATGTCTGAGAATAGTGTGTGGTGAGGGGTTTTACAGCCTTTAAAACAAATACGGTGGTGCCCCGGCTAACAAATTCAATCCGTTCTGGCATTGTGTTCGTTGTTCGAATCACGCATTAGCCGGAGTGAGTTTTTCCACAGGAATCTACTTCGTGGATTTTGCCTATCGCGGGTTATTTTTAGAATGTAACCCCCACGATAAATGAGGGACCACTGTATTTACTGACAACATCCAGCCATATGAGCAACAGACTGTGGAAATAACCTCCTCAGGGTTATTTCCACAGTCTCTTAAATTACAAAATTCATTGAGCTAAACTACATTTAAGCATACTTTAAGAGCACACCCTGGTGAAAAATCCACAGAGGGCTGCTGCCATCCAACCAGTCAGTACAGATGGGATGTGAGTGAGCATAGACACAGCACTGGATGAACTCGGATCAAGACAAGAGTCCGAGGGACTTGACGAAAGTATGCATGAGGGATGGAACCAAACAGGGATGGTCAAGTTTTTGTTCTGCGTTACCTGCATGTTGGGGAGGGGGCGGGGCAGGGTGCCAGCGCACGACCTCCGCTCCTCCTCCAGAGCCCGACTCAGCATCTCAAACTGCCTCTCCTGCTCCCGCACCGAGGCCAGCAGGGAGGCCGTACTCGCACACTGCTCCATTCACACGCTGAGAGCAGAGCACAGGACAGGACAGGGTCAACACCAGGAAGGAGAAGGAATCAACCAACACCAAGAATCAGTCAAAGAGCTGGGTGATAAAGCAATAACTCATCAAATCATTTTTACTATCCATAAATATTTTTCTGTTGTCTCTGTAATGATGATTATACAATTTTGTTCAGTTGAGATTTCTATTAATGATGTGGAAGTGTGCTGACTTTCAGAATGCGTTCAGATTGCCAGACTTACACAAATGTTTGATCGCTAGCAGTGCGACTCTGAAGTACTGTATGTTTGCAAGTTTTCTCTCCAACAAAGACCCATAATGTTGATGAAGGCCTTCATTGGAAAAAGACGCTACGGCAGACAGTACAGCAGAGCGGCGCCAGGCCAAAGAGGTACAGTCAGAGGAACTGTGACAGGTGAGTCACTATTAATATTTTTTCATGTGTCCAGCTTCGTAGGTTGATCGTTAAAATTAAATTTATTATTTCTAAAAGTCGTCATTTTTTATAGGAAAAGGTTTATATTTTATTTCTTAAAAAAATGTTTGGGCCTGAAAACAGGCTTTGATCTTTAATTTTGTTCTAGACAGTAATACTGTCTTTATTTAAAGTCTACAAAGGTTTGAATTTTGAGAGTGTTTAAATAAGAGAGAAATGTAAGAAAATGTTAATGCCCATCTGAGTATAGTGTATAAAGTGCGTGGCGAGGGGTTTTACAGCCTTAAAACAAATATAATAATTGTAAAAAAATTAAGTGGACTACTTTGCGGATTTCGCCTACCGCGGGTTATTTTTAGAACGTAACCCCCGCGATAAACGAGGGACTACTGTACATGTTTCATCCGAGTCCTTCATCTTTTGTCTTGCTGCATTCTTTACGCTAGTTTCAATTTTTTTCCCCTTTTGCACGTTCCGTCTTGTTGCACATTTTATATAATTGTTATTTTCGTCTTATTGCATATGTTGAAGCCATTTTCACGCTTCACGTTGTCTTTTTGCACCTTTTACACTGTCATATTTATCATTTTGTGCCATTTTCATCTTGCTGCCACATTTTCGTCTTTTTGTGCCCTCTACATAGTTTTTATCTTTGTGTCTTTCATACTGTTATGTGTTGCGGCCTCTTATTCTAATAATTCAATGATTTTTCTTTTATTCAGGAGTTCAAACTTTGTTAAAATAATAATTTGACATTTACTGCAGTATTTATGGATAGTGACCAATGTGAACATTTTTTTTCCTCATGAGAGCATTTTATCACCCAGCTCTACAGCATAGCCACCAATATAAAGACAAGTACATTACAAGCACTCTGCACACAATAGTGCTAGTAAAGTTGATACTTAGATTGAAAAGCCACAGGAGCTGACACCAGGAGGCAAATGAAAAGAGATGAAGAAAGAACAGGTGAAGCAAATTAAGAATGGGTATAGTGAGAAAGAGACTGTAATTCAAGAAAGTATGGGATCCCCGTCAGGAATAGAGACACCGACATCTGACCAACGAAAGACAGGGGTCACTTTAAATTCAACGCGATTTGACCCTAATCAGAAGGGTGGGAGACAGTGCAAGCATCACCACTGCTTTTTCAGCCCTGTTCTTCACCTTCTGGTGCAGAGGCTTAAAAATAGAAAAAGTGAGATTCATAACAAAAGAAAATTAGAGCGTGCATTTCCACTGTGGAGCTTGTTAACACATCCTTATCACGGGGTTGGTGGGAAAGTGATAAAGACACAGTAAGAAGTAGATGAGCGCAGTCACATTCTAGAAGTTTACTGAGTGTTAATAAAGTAGATGTGGTCTCCACAGCAGAGGAAAGAGACAGCATTATGTGTTCAAGTGGCATTATTGATAGAAATCCAGGAAACTACAGCTGCACTTTGTTTAAGAAGTCAGATCATGATGGGCAATAACGTGACTGCAGTTTGACTCTTGTTGCATGGTTGTCCATAAAAATATACAGGGCAAATATATAAATGTCAACTCAATCACATAAGGTAGCATAAAAAAAATACAAAAACTAAAAGACATAGCAGAACTTTAACAAATAGAAAAGCTGCAGAGGATGTGTTGATGTGTGCAAATTAGACCATTGCAAAACTCCCTAAAACCGCACTTGTATATTACTTTTGCAATCATATAAATGCGAAGGCTGATTTGATGCAACCGTACAGGGAACATTCGACAAAACACAGTAAACTAGATTCCAAAATAAGAAGCTTGATCTGTTTCCCAAATTATTTCAACCAAAAAGATAACTTTGGCGTCACCTTGGAACCCAAACAAAAACAATTTGAACTGCCTAATTGTACCATTTGCTATAAAATAAATCAGAACGTTATGTTTTTTATTGTTTAAATGCTAAAAATAATCAGATGTGTAGGAATGAAAATTGACCATGACAAACAGTATAATTAACATAAATCCAAAAATTAGGATGAATAAAGAGGAAAATCAACAAAAATTAACTGAAGGTGAACTGAAAATTGAAAAACTAAACATTAAAATAAAGAGAATATAAACAAAAATTGAAAAAAAAATAATAAACTTTTAACGACTCAAACAAAGACCTCTTCTGAATCTGCAGTTCAACTTTTTTGTCTCAATAACCCAAAGATTAATTTGGTGTCAATGTGGTATCAGCAAGTTTTGCATTAAAATAAATAAATAAGCCACAGTTTTATGTATTTGACTCTTTACATGTAAAAGATAATCAGAAGTATATGACAAACCTTAATAAGCAGTGCATCAACAAAATTTAAACAAAATGAAAAAAAAATAAAAAAAATGGAATTAAGAAAATGAACAAAAAACAAGAATCAACAAGATGAAAAAAAAAAAATCCAAATCAGCAAAAATGGATAAAATAAACAAATGTTGGGTCCTGATCTTAAGTTTGGGAAAGGCAGAAGAGAAAGACTTCACTGGAAGGATGTCAGCAATAAATAATGAACAACACACAACAATAATTCACTATGCAGTCATAAAGGCCAGAATAATACAGAAGGTACAAGCGCTCAAATCAAAATATTTAACTTCAGAAAAAACAGCCTAAACACTAATCCCAACAGCAGGATGGCTACGTGATGTCATCTAAGATGAAACGAAAACAATGAAAGTTCTCAGCCTTCAGCTATACATAAATGAAAAGTTGGGATTTTGGACTTGAATGTGCTGTCACATACCGACATGACATGTCCGTAGACTGTCTACGAACAAGGCCAAAAACCATTTTCACATCAAAGTTCAGTGACTCACAAGGATCAGATCTGTTCTCTGGCAGAGTGAACAAAGAGTGCTTTATTTAAAAATCAATTTCACTACACACATACACACCCATTATTCAGGGTGTCTATGGATATTAGACTTTGGACAGATACTCCAATGTGTTTTTGCTGCCAGCAATTCCACATTAAACGTCGGTCTTTAAATATAAAGAAATTAACACTATTTAACAATAATGTGGACGGAACTTGGTTTCTTCATTTTGATTTATTTATTTATTTATTTTATTTGAGCATCAAGTCATCTCTTTAAAATTCCACAGGACAATGTCTTCGTATTTAGTGCTCAAAAGGAGTAGGTATGTTCTTATATCAACAAAGTAGACAAAAAGAAACAATACAATTAAAATAAACAATACACCAAGATGAGAACCACAAACCAAAAATGATAAAAACAAAGTCAACAAAATATTCCATAAAATGAACAAAAATGACCTAAATAATCCAACACAGTGTTCCTCAAAATGAACAAATCCATGCATCTAGACATAACTTCAAGACCAAAGTAAAAAATGCTTGCACTGGATGCAACTGCAACTTTAAATCTCAGAAATGTGGACACTACATCACATGTTTGTGAAATTAAAAACCTGACAATTTTTTTTTTACCTGAAGACACTGTAGTAGTAGTTGTAATAATACAATGACAACAACAAAATAATGGATTGGATTTATACAGCTCTTTTCATGACACTTAAGTCATACAAAGCTACACTGAATCCATTATTCAGTCACTCCACAGTCACATACTGGGCTCTTCGATCACCACCTGTTAGGGACGCCAACTCACCTGAGCCCCCTGAGCTAGCCCCCTGACAGCCCTTACGTGTTGCAGAGGATGTGACTTGTAATCTGTACCAGTACTTCCCCTGGGTGTGTGCCCTTGGTCCTAAACTAGAGGGGAAGCCTTGAGGACTCACCCTGCACGTTTGCTTGCGGACCTGGTGAGGGCGAACCCGTGGAGTCCGTCTTTCCACGTACTTTTCGGGTCGACGGCTACCCCACTCTTGGGTAGCTGGCTGCAGTTCAAAGTTTGTTAAGGTGAATATATACAAAAGTGAAGTGCTATGGCATGGTCCCGATGTTCAGTTCTCAGTCCGTGGTGCTTTGGCAATCTCACTTCTTTCTCAAAGCTGCCTGGTTCATTGCCTCACTGGCGTTCCTTCTCATCACCCTCTTGTCTCCCCATGTTTCCTCAGTTGCCTCCAATCCAGGCTAACGAGCCCCGACTCTCACTCCTACTCCAAATGTGTGATCAGTCGGGAGGTCCCTATGCTGAAACCACACCCCCTCAGACGGAACCATAACACCGCCAAACACTCATGCACATTCATACAAGGCAAGGTGAGTGAAGTGTCTTGCCCAAGGACACAATAACAACAACTGAGATCGAGTGGGATTCGAACCTTAAACCCTCTGGTTTTTGTACGACCCACTCTGAATCACTGCCACGCATTGTAAGACTTTAAGGACATGTAGGAGCCTAGGAGCCTTGTGAATAATGTGTGTGTGTCAGAGACTAAATATAAGATAGTAAGTGTGGCTGATAGCTGTGACTTTGTGCAGCTTGGAGATGGTAACATTTTTCCCCATTTGTGGAGGAAAACACATTCACTAACAGAGACACACATGCAACACTATTGTCACACATTCCACTGTGAGACTGAGCATGTCCTAACCTGTCTCAGCTGTTGGAAGATGTCTTAATAAGGGAGCCCTTCAGTCATTCACTGTGCTACTCTCATCCATCGGTCACACCATCCACTTTGGTTTTTCTCCACTGAAAATCAATAATGAAAAGTGGTCGGACACTGCTACAGTCTCTGGTCAATTCAATCTGAAGTGGTTCAAGCAGAGCAAACGTAACCCTTATGTAAAGAGACAGACGATCAAAAACCTTTGCTCAAACATAAACAGAGGTCAGGTAACTCAACAAGGCAAGCAGAGCACAGACAAATCTTTGTGTCAAGAAAGTTGTCAATAGCAGCCATCATCTATACATTAGGGACCAAGACGTCAACTTGGAAGTGAAGTACGGACATAAATCACATAAGTCAGCACCTCAGTTTGAGCTGCTTCTAGTGTCACCATTAAAGCGTCAAGCAGGGAATCCCAAACTCTTTCTGCATACGACTACAGCAATGAAATACTAATAAGTGAGTTGCACATGTCATGCTGCACAGTGCATTTGGGAATTTTGACTACCAAAAGAGCAAAGACTCATAGCAATACATGCAGTTGTGATCAATTCAAAATTTAGAAGGTTGATGATTTGAGACAATTTTATATTTGACACAGGCTGTCTGTGACAGCCAAGACCACTGCAGCTCACAGACCAAAATGAAAAAAGAACAGATTGTCACTGTACATGCGACAACAATACAGAAGCCACCGTGTGTTTTGACACAGGAGGAACAGCAGACAGACAGGACTACAGATCTTTACTGAAAATGGATGACAGAGAAATTCCTGACACCCACAATTTGACAGATGGATGGACTGACAAAAATACAGAAATTAAAAACTTCCACCATGTTTGTCAACAGATATTACAGAATATCTACTCAGGAGAGACAAGAAAACCCTTCTCAATCATCTTCATTTCGATTATAAGGAAGGTAGCATGTAGCATTTTTAAGCCTATTATTC
This sequence comes from Pseudamia nigra, assembly GCA_029823295.1. NCBI lineage: Eukaryota > Metazoa > Chordata > Actinopteri > Kurtiformes > Apogonidae > Pseudamia > Pseudamia nigra. Next base: position 8,679 of record JAQQAE010008239.1, on the reverse strand, counting down.
TTTCATTTTACAGTTAAATCTCCCTAAATACTGTTTAAAAACTGTTAAACTGGGTTATATTCCTAAACACCAGCCTTGGCAGGGATGACAAAGGCTAGATATATAACATTTGACAGTCATGTAGTTGGACCTACATTATAACGTTATAACAGTAGCCAAAGCAAAGACAGTTCAACATTAGGTTAGCAGGATATTTGCAGTGAAAATCCAGTGGTTGTAAAATGTATATGCTCTATCGATGTAACTGAAATGTAAATTAATGTCTCAACATTGATGCATAATGATGATTGGTGTACTTCGTAACTGGACGTGATTCATGAACAAGAACGAGATAGCAATCAGGTTTAATAATGTTTTCATTAATTTACTGCTTTCATCAACCTCTGTCACCCATCAGTGTCTTTTTTACAGTATTAAATATGTAGAGTACAAACAGTAGTTTACATGTACACTGTTGGCCGATCACCGTTTTTTTTCCTACCATTATAGCTTATGGATGTTTAAGTACACAGCTGTTTACTTGCCCTTAACATCTGTATCACCTGCATCCCAGAAAAACTGTGCATGGGTATAAAGGATGTTTATCACTCATTGTTATTGTCATCGATTGTTAAGTGTAATTATCTCAGTCTTTCTTTAATCTTTAGGGAATAACTTAAAAACACTGCAAGACAAATGACTTAACTGTTTAATCTTGTTCAATAAGAAACTGCATTTTCTTTATTTTAATGTAAAGGCGCACTGTATGTTTAATCAACAACTATTTTGATAATCAATAGTTCATTCGACTATTTTTTTTTTAAAGAAAAAGGGCAAAATTCTGTGATTTCCATGCTTTAAATGTGACTGGTTTCTTTACTTCAATAGTCCAGTAAACAGCATTTTAGGCTGTGAGTTAATCAACCTGAATGCATTCTCTTTAGGTGGACTGAATCAAAAAAAATTCACAAAATTACCACCAGATTGCCCACTAAAATAATCCTTAGTTTCAGCCAGTTATAATGACTATAATGAATCTGAATTGTAAAACATGCATTAAAGATATTAATTTCTACTCTGGTTGTGAGACATATATCCCACACTTATCAGAGCATCGTTGAGTATTTCGGTCTGCCGATGGGTGACTCAATAAAAACGTGTTGCAGACAGAGGAGAGCGTGATGTGTTTAAGTTCAGACTGACTCTACAGCTCTATTCCCATCCCACCACTAACATGCTTGTGGCAAAGAGCAATTTCTGGTGAGAGTTTTAAATGCCTCTGGCCAGTTAACGCTGGGCGTTAGCCATTAATCTACTGTAAGGCCATTAGCGCCAACACTAAATCGTATCTGCTAATGGGATAGCTTCGGAATTATACGGCTAAAGCCACTTACCGACCTGAGCCAAAGCACAACACGGGATGTACACACATCAGAGTCCACTGCTCATTCAATTACACAATCCACTCACAGCCAGTTGGTGTGTATGTCATCCAGCGCCCACAGAATTGTGATTTCCTCGCTGTCATTTGCCATCATTGCCATGTCAGCCACTTAGTCTCTGCTGGGTATGCTTGGCCGACATGAATTCTGCTCAAATCCTCACACGCCTGAGGTAAAACCAGAGTAAAATGCTGATGGGGATTAACCAAAGGGTTTGCTGACTCAGCCTCATTTGGATGGTCACACAGAGATGTGGCCTGAGTGTGTTTTGTGTGTGTTAGCCTTGGCCCACATCCAACCGCTACCGCCTTTACCAGCCTGACTTGAAAACCATGAAACCCCCACCCCTCCTTTTCCCATGTGGCCTACAGTATGGGCAGAGTGTGGGAGCTGCCACACATTCACTCACAGACACACTCCACACTAACTTTTCAGGGACCTCAGCAAGGCAAGCTGTCTAATCTACAGGACACCAACTTATTCTTAGTGAGGAAGGAAACGGGAAGGCAAAGAGCAGAAAAGGCCGTAGCAGTTCAGGCATGCTGGCATCAAAGTCAAGCTTGGTGACTGATACTATGAGGCTACATGTCCACTGGGGGATTACTGAGACAAGATGTAGCTTTAGCATCATTTCCTTAATACTGTATAATGTTCTAAAATAATCATTAACGCATGAACCTGCTTAGCCAACAGATCAACAGTATAAAAGTGAATTAGCTAAGGCACAATATCATGCAAGTCTACTCTGCAAATTGTAGCTACATTATAAACATAAATGCTGATACAAAGTAAAGGGCTGGGTATCATCATGATTATGCAGTTAATTTAACACACCATGTATAATTTATCTGTGACTGCAGGATTTTCCTTAGGCTTGCTGATTGCATCATTATTACAATGTGCAGAAACGAGCTAATCGACTTACTAAAGTAGTAAATGTGGAGGTGAAATACTGTCTAACCAAAAGTGGGAAAAGTCATTTTAGTTTAGCGTCTACACTGATTTCATTTTGCTTAAGCTTTATCCATCCATCCATTTTAAAGCCATTTAAGGTTTATAATGGCTCAAAAACATTTGATGTTTATTTACTTGCTAAAATGAATAAAGAAAACACAACAGTACAGTATTAGTAATATTATTTTGGGGGTAAAGTAAAAGTATCAACTAATTTAAATCAAAAATAAATGGCATCATAAGTAATAACATAATAAAATCCAACAAATCAGTCTATAATTAAGAATCAGCATTCAGACATTACTTTGGTATTTGACCCATAAAATGTTATTTGTGCCCAAAATAATGTAATATCACATTATAGCCAGGCTCTGCGTTTTGTTTGTTATTTTTAAAATCACATCACTTTCAACACAGACTCCATTTTCAAGGCATGTTACCCACGGAGAAAACATCATATAAGTTGGTCAAATGCCTGGTAAAAATCTACCTGGTGCATGCTCACTGTGGAGAAATAGACGACACAACAAACTAACACTGCTGTCATTAAAAATTCCCATTTGTGCTTCACAACCTGAATGTGACAAACACTTAACGAAGATGTGGTTAACCATTAAAAGTGCGCACGCACACACACACACACAGACAGACAAGTTAACCACCAGCCAACACAGTGGGACTGGTACTGCACTGACTTCAAATCTGCACACCCTGTTTAGAGCACGATGCATTCAAATAAAAACACCGGCTGCAGGTGTAACCGTTAGCAGCAGACACACAGGAAGAGAGATAAAGAGAGACGGAGGAGGAGCAAACACAAGAAAAGCCCAGCTTCTGTGTCACAGGGACACACCCGTACAGCGCTCTGAAAGCCCGTCATTACCGAGGTTTACAAATGATAGCCCTGCTTAAAACAACTGGCTGTGCAGTGATACTTCAGCCCCCACAGATGGCATGGCTAGGAACAAATTCTACTCAGCGAAGAAATGTCCAATTCATGATTGTGTTTCTGCCCTCGTGTTATTTACATCTTTAAATAAAAAACAGGATCTCACTGCCAAACCAACGTGTCAAAACTTGTTTCACAACCTCCTTCATCTATGTTCCAGCAGGTCAGACATACCTCCAGGGTGCTTACAGGAATATGCCTGGCATGTCCAGGCTGCAAAGAAGCCACACTGATCAGATGAAACTGCACAAAAATCTGTATATCACAGCTGCTGAAGACACACTGTCAAACGGCCATCATTATGCAGCAACTTCAACATCAACCACAGACAGTCTAAGAAACCACACTGTCTGCAGTTTTCAAGTGGACGCACTCCATAACTAAATTAAAATGATTTTAGACACTTTTTTGGTTAATTGTTTGTTTATTATCATGTATACTGTTTTTTTGTCAATTTCATTTATTATTTATGCTAAATTTCTGCTAATTTTCTTGTAAATATGTTCATTTTATTCATCTTGATTACTTTAATATTTTGTTTGGTTGGTGGATTATCTTATTCATTTTATTGACTGTCTAGTTTATATTTTGATACTTTCATGAATATTTTATCTATTTTGCACTTTTTCAATTCAATTTTATTTGTATAGTGCCAATCATAATCACGGATTATCTCTAGGCGCTTCACAATTCGAGGCCGAGACCTCATGACCATACAGAGAGTAAACCCAATAGGACCACCGTGAACAAGCCACACACAACATTGGTCATTCTGAAGCAGAGTTGAGAACGCCAGCATAAAATTAACAAAAGTAAGAATAACATAAGTTCAGTCTTCATTCTTATACATCTTACTTTTACAAATAAAGATTAAACGACTTAAACATGTTATGATATGCAATTTATTTTTAGTGAAAAAGTGAAGCATTATGGCAGTTTATAATGATGTGTGATTAAGTGTGGCTTCCAAAAGCACACCACATCTCTCTTCTGGGCCTTATTCTGAAAAAGTTTCAGAGCCTCTGCTATGTGTAATCCACCAACTGATCACAGTGAACAACGGTAAGTTGAGAAGGAGTCCAAGAATAAAGAAGCAACATACATGCCTACCACCTTACCACACCCACACTCATCCAGACCCACAGAACAGGTTTCGCTTGTGTTCCTTCTCCACAACCAGCACCAGCAGTAATCACTTTGCTCCCACCTCTACCTGGCAGGCCGCATCAAAAGACAGCTGCTGAAACAATAAACAATTCTATTTCCACACACCAGAGAGAACAAAAGTCAAAACCACTCTGTATCCCATAAAGGAGTTTAACACATAGGACGTCTACAGATAATAATGTACTTCGAGAGAATTTAATAATGAGCTTTTAACAGTTTTAACGAGAACATCTCCATTTTTCTGGTGAATGAATGCACATATAACTTTCAAGAGCATTTTAGTCTTCTACATAAAAATCATAAAATCTAAGCTATAGATGAATGTACTGTGAATGTATTCATGTGATACCATTCCTAACATTACATAAATATGAGTTCAAAATATGAAACGAAAGAATGAAGATAACAAAAAAGAAAGCATAAGCACATAACATAATCAAGAAAAGGGGAAAAAGATCAATCTGCAAAAAAAAAATAATCAAAATAAATCACAAAGCATACAATATTGACCAAAAGATGAACAGAATATTGCACAAAATTACTAGAAACTGAACAGAACGGTAAACAAAGTGGCCAAAAAGGTCCAAAGCGAACAACAAGCAAGTCCAAAGTAAAACAAAAGACTAATTCTGGTACAGTTTTAGCTCTAAAATGGCTACATATAAAACTTTTTAAGGACTTGTTTTTGTAAAACTGAATTGAACCTGTAAACGCCCTGACACAGACCGTGCACCTGAACGCACCGTGCTGCTTCACTGTCCGCACAGAGTGGGCGTTCCAGGTACAATCCACATTAATGGGACACTGATAAGGGCTGTGGCTGGACTTTGACTCCAGTCTTATGGTTTATGACACGGCAGCGCTGACCGTTCACTTCCGTGTGTTTTTACCTGTCCTCAATCCGCGCAGCTCGGGGAAAAGTGGTGCAAATGTCTGCAGAAATCTCACTGCGTTGTATTTTTAAGAAGGCAGCAAACGCACTCAAGTTCATATGTAACATTACACGAAATCACACAATTCTAATGAAGCCCCTGACGTAGTATTAGCGAGTGGACATTCTAATTACTTAATCAAGTTATTATTTTAGCTCCATGGAACGAACTGTTTCAAATCTACGCAAACGCTCCGTTGAACTCCCCGAATCAGGAGACGAGTTATTCACGAAGCGAACGAGAGGAATCACCAAAACTAGCTACATTAGCTTGTGCAGCTAAACTGCTACCATTGCGTTCACAACTCTACCAAATCAACATTTTTTCCACTAGGAGCAGGACCCAAGCCGCTGTACCGAGCACAACACAACAACACGGGCTATTACCGCTTCTGGAGACGGTTAGGCTTGTTTTTCAAAGTCCATAAGTGTTTGCGACGTCGCTTCAGGCCTAGCCTCACCGAGTGGCTCAAAGTAGGACGAGCTGCGCCGCCGCAGCCGCTCCGAAAGCTCGATCCACAGCCTCGGAGAAGTGAGTGAAGATGAGCCCACGAAACAGTTCAGCGTGGAAGAAACACTCCGCTGAAAAGTAGACAAACCAACCTGTGCACTGCAGGGCGAGCCATTATAATGAGACCGGAGAAAACACCCACCTCTGCCGTTTCCTATCCTATCTGCTCCGGCTTGTTGTTCACTTGTCCCTGCTCTTCCTCTCCGCTGGGGGGAAGAAGAGGGAGGGGGCCCATAGAATAGAACAAAATAGAACAGAACAACACAGAATAGATTAGAATAGAATAGAATTGACTAAAATAGAAGAGAATATAACAGAATAGAACAAAACAGAATAGAATAGAACAGAACAGAATAAAATAGGACAGAATAGAACAGAGCAGAATCGGACAGAACAGAATAGAATAGAACAGATTAAAATAGAACAGAATAGAATTGACCAGAACAGAATAGAACAGAACAAAATGGAACAGAACAGAATAGGACAGAGCAGAATAGAATATAATAGAACAGAACAAAACAGAATACAATGGAACAGAACAGAGTAGGACAGAACATAATAGAACAGATAGAATAGAACAGAACAAAATAGAACAGAGCAGACTAGAATAGAACAGAATAGAATTGACCAGAATAGAATAGAACAGAACAAACTGGAACAGAACAGAATAGAACTGGCTACTCTAAATTGTCCATAGTTGTGAATGCAAATGATTGTCTGTATAGTCATGAGGTCTCGGCCTCAAATTGTGAAGCGCTTAGAGATAATTAGGGATTATGATTGGCACTATACAAATAGAACTGGATAGAATAGAAGAGGATTTCTGCACTACTGTCTTTTTAGTCATTTTCGCTTGTTTTTCATTTGATGTGTTATTTTCTTCACTTGTTCCGAGGCAAAAATTTACAAAAATGATTGCAAAACTGAACAAAAGACATGAGATAAACAGAAATTAAGAAAATTATCAACTACATTAATGAAAATGAACAAGATAGTAAATAAATTTAACAAAATTCCATAAAAACCACAACAAAATGAGCAAAAATGACCAGAGTAATCAAGTAAATTAACAAAATTTAGAAAATAAGCAGTAAAACCTACAAAAAAGTAAAACTGAACAAATTGTGCAACATTAAGAAAATAAATATACAACATAATGTTCATAAAGAATCAAAAAATAACTAACAAAACTGAAACAAAATAAGCAGCAAAGTGATCAAACTAACAAAGGAAATTAATAAAAATGAACAAAATATTAGTATGAGCACGATGTATTGGGCTGTAATAAATTCCACTTACTGAGTTGTTGTTTATGAATGTGACTAGTTATGAGTTACTATAATTAGAAAGTAGCAATACTTATATGTACTTGAGTACTTATTCTGTTTACTCTACCCAACACTACACTTTCTTCGTTATTTTCTTCATTTTTGTCCATTTTCTTGATTATTTCTCTTGGATATTGTCCCGCTTCTTGATTATCTTTCTCTTTTTATTCATTTGATGTTATATTTGTGATCATTTTTATTCATATCTACATTTTATTGGTCATTATTGTCAGTTTTATTATTTATTGAGTTTATTTGTGTTCATTGTAATTACTTCGTTAGCTTTTGTTCATTTCCTCACATATTTTGTTCACTTTTGTCCATGGTGTGAATTGCTTTGGACAGATTTTCTTAATTTGTGTTTGTATAGGGAGCTTTTTTGTTCATTATTTTAAAAAATTCTATTAATTGTTGTTTTGGTCTTTGTTAATTTGTTTTAATTTCATGGATTTTTTTCGCTTTGGTTGTTCAGTGTCTATACAAAAGGCTGTTAACTAGTTTCCCAACATCATCGACTGGACCTTTAAGTCTTTATAAGGATAAATGAATTACATGCTAATTCGTTTTAAAAAGCAAACAGTCGTTTTTAGTGTGATTATGTTGCCCCCTTGTGGTCTTTGTGTGTAAGCGCTACACTTAAACTGAATTCCCCAGTTCAATAATTTATTTCCCAATTTCTGCGGACTTTTTATGGATTAATTGTGTCTCCTACATCTGTTGTACTGTGAACATGCCTTTGTTTATGTAAAGGAAACCAGGTGACAATTCAGAAATGCATAGGTGTAAATTTCAGGGGGATTCGTCACCATCAATATTTGTAAAATGTCCATTTGTCTCCCCCCAGTGAAACACTTTAAACGATATGCAGATCATTTGCCTGTAAAAATCTTGCTTTACATAAGTAACAGCAGTTATGTTGATTAGTAGTTTATTTTCATTTTCTTGCTTATTTGCTCTTTTATGTTATTTTTAGAAGATTTTGTCCATTTTGATCTTGGACTTATTTTCTTGATTTTGTCACTTGTTTCATTTCTTTCACTTGTTTGTTGCTTATTTTCTTCATTTTTGTTCATTTTTCTTGAATATTTGGCACATTTTTACTAATTTTTCTGCTTATTGTTGCTCATTTTGTTTATTTCATAGTTTTTATCATTTTTGTTCATTTTTGTATTTATTTTGGCTGCAATCTACAACTCAAAATTATTAATCAACCAAAAACCAACACATAAATGCAATTCATTTGAGAGTTGAACTCTGAGAATCTCAAATGTTAATTGGGAAACTGAAAACCTAGTCTTATTTCTTTTTGTTTACCGCCCACCAGTCCCATGCTCAGAATTTTGGTTTACTGACCATGGTATTACTGTGCTCAATTGGCCTGCCAACTCTCCTGACCTGAACCCCATAGAGAATCTGTG
>JAQQAE010008238.1:0-15345 GCA_029823295.1 Pseudamia nigra | reverse complement strand
TAAAGCGCCTAGAAATAATCTAGAGATTATGATTGGTGCTATATAAATAAAGTTTGATTGATTGATTGATTGATCATCCCGGATGCTTTTATTTTTAGTTTTACAAAACTGATAATAAAAGCACTGGGTTGGGTTGCATATTGACAGGAATCACATGGATGATGTAAATGTAACTCTTATCTTAGGTTATTAAATATAATGTCTGATAGCAGAGGAAAAATAAGTGATGATAAGATAAATGATAAATTTAATTTTCACCACTTAAAGAAATAAAAAAAAACACTTTTTGTAATCTGAGTATGCTGAGTAAGCAGAATAACTTTAAGCCCATATTACCTTAAAAAGATCATTTGTTGTGTAAAAGAAAAAATAATGAGTTTACGTGAGTTTAGGTGGCAGTAGAGTTTATTAAACGTTATACACCGGCTTATGGCGGACTCTCCAGAGCCACCTAGATAGGGTGGGTGGCTGAGGAGGAGCAGACCCAAAGTCAAGGTACAGTGGCCATTGATACGGGTGAGATTATTATGTAAAACTGATCAGGATGTTGGTGACGGGATGTCTGGAGGTAACAATACAATGCAATACAATACAATGAAAGCTAGTTCTATGGGGGTGGAGTGGGGATAGGAGACTGAAGGTGTCAGTGTGGAGTGGCAAGACAAACATCAGTAATCTTCAGCAGTGGTCATATATCAAATTTATCATGCTCAAAGCAAAATGTGCCAAACTAAATTTCACACCTGCGAAATGTTATTCCCAGCTTCTAAAAGCAGCAAAGTGTCATTTTAGATAATTTTGCAAAGAAAGCTTGTGGATTTTTGTCTCCAAACTTTTTTTTGTCATAAACCTAGGCCAACATTATTGAGATATTTAGGTAATAGCTGTTTAGACAGAGCACAGAATTTGCAGTACAGTTTTTTTGGTGAAATGTTGTAAGATCAAAAACACAAGAAATTATAGAAAGTTGAATTAATTTTAAAAACCCTGTAAGATTCAGAGCTTTTTGAGAAAACAGGCCCTGATCTTCCTTTGTTAAGGATGAACCACTTGTGAAACTGAAAATAACAATTTGGATGCTGCTACTGTTTTTGCTGTTAGTTGTATCTCATTTTGTTCCAAGGAAACAAAGACACTTTCATTACAAAACAAGTCTTAAAATTTGTGAAACAACCTTTAATACAACAGCAGATAACCATTGTACACCAGTGTCTAAACAAACTGGCTTGTGTTTCTAAGTACTGTATATAATAAACACATTTATAGAACATAAGCTTATCTGACATATCAATCACTTAAAGGTACACGGTTTGGAGAATGAACATACACAACAGTCCAATGCTGCTGACAGAACCAGAGTCTTTTATTAAATCTGTTTTTACAGTATTTACAGGTGATTGTAGCATTCAACAAAGGGTAAAATTCAGTGAACAAGATCAAAAATGGCAAAAGGCTTAAGGGCTGAGATTTCATGTGAATCTGCATGATGAACATAAAAAAAAAAAACTTCATATGGACAGTTCTGGAAAATTTAAAAAAATTAAAAAAACATAAGTGTCATGGTTCCACATTTTTGAATGGCTTAAGTGAAGGATCACACTTGGCATAAAAATGTGTTGGAAGTTCTAATTTCTTGAGCAGCATCTTAACGGAGCAGTAACAAAAGCACGTTCAAAAAGGAAAAGGCCAAAAACAAGCAAGAAACCAGGAAATAAACTGCATTCTTCTCATATTGTACAATTAATCTCATAGAGTAACAAAGAACTGTATAATGTTTCTAAAGGTGACTATATTCACTAAAACACTGCTGCTACACGCATTTATTGTTGCCTTTGGTTACAGCCTCTTTGATCACATTACATTTCTTGGATAAACTAGTTCATTGGCTGATGAAGCCAGAGTTTACGTATATTAAATGACTTCATACCTCAATAATAAATTACATCAATTCTTATGTCTTCTGTCACAATGACAAGATCAAGATAATATAATGTCAGCATTCAGGAAAAAACAAAATGTTCATACAGAGAGCCAACGTCGTGTCCCTTCTGGTTTCACCTACCTTTGCAAATATTCAGCAAAATCATGTTTTGGCTACAGTTAAATTATGCCATCACTTAAAGAAAAGATTTTTGTCTATTTAAAGGACAATTTTACACATTTGTTAAAAAAAAAAAAAAAAACTGAACATCTGTAATTACAACCCAAAAGTGGTATACGTGGCGTCATTATAATTTCATTTTTCTACAATCTGTTCAGAGCTGTTCACAAGTCTGTGCAGCTCATCATTAGCAGACACTTAATGATGTTCACCTCTTTTAATGATTTATGCCTGAAGAACAAGGTGAAATTTGCCAAAAGAGCAGCTGAATTGGATTTGGTGACGTGCGTTGTGTGAGGCAGAAGTGCAGTCCACTCCACTGTTTCAGACAAAATGAATATTTTGGTGACAAACTGACTTTCCAACTTGTAAAGTTGTTTTAAATCGACAAACTGTGTAAAGCATGCCATTATTCACAAGACTACAAAAAAAAAAAAAAAAAAAAAAAAGACAGGGATGGACGCTCCATTGATGATTTCTTTCGCACATGTTCTCATGTAAATTTGGAGTATGGATTTTGGCCACTGAGACCTAGAGGGAGGGAAAAAAAAAACAAAAAAAAAAAACAGGATTTAATTTAACCGGCACTGATTTGAGCACTGTAGTTTTTTAATTAAAGTCTGCAGTCACATTAACAGAGTTAATTTTCACTCAGGAACCAGAAAAATGTACCTGCACTGGTTTAACATGTTGCAATGGAAAAGTTTGAGGTCAAGTAGGAGTGCTCTTACCATATTTTTTCCTGATTTCCTCATGTCTTTGTCTCATCTCAGACCTCCTGTGAAGACAAAACATTCCCTTATGAGAAACACAGTGAATAATGATATTTAAAACAGTCATGTGGCCACAAACCAGTTTGGGCTGATAACAGTTTGACGTGCATTTTTCCCTCAGTGTGTATTGTGCGATAAAGGAACTGATATGGATTATGAGCAACAATGTGAAAGCAGCAGCTCGTGCTTCAGGTGTAAAGAAGATTGAAAGCGAATGGACAAAAGCACACATTAAGATCACCAAGAGACATCCTGACAGCAGAAATGTGAGAGATACCATAAGATAAGATGTACAGTGAGTGGATTTTTGAAAAGGTATATAATAGTCATAGTTGCTGACAGGAAGAAGGTGATTAATTTGCTGATCAATCCCAACCCAAAAAACAGTCACTGCTGAAAACAGTGTTTAAACTATTGTAGAAATGTATCAGTGGCTGGTGTGGATCCCTGTGTGACATTCATCAACCCACTCGCCTTCAGGACTAACAGAGCCATGTTTGTGTTGTTTTAGATTTTCAATTGTTATATGTACACTTTTCTATTTCTGATGTGGGTTTATGTGTGATTGTTTTTCCTTCATGCTTTTAACATTATGCCTGCGCCGCTGTGTTGGCCAGGACACTTAAGAGATTTCTAATCTCATTGAGTTCTCTTCCTGGTTAAATAAAGTTTTAATAAAATTAAATTAAAAAAAACCTTGTGCCCACATCAGCCTACACCCATTGAACTTCTGAATGTTAAGTTAGGTTACCTTTATTCGTCATATACACAGAGATTCTTCCTCCACATTTGACCCATCCCTTCGGGAAGCAGTGGGCAACTGCTGTGTGGCACCTGGGGAGCATTTGGGGGTTAAGGGCCTTGCTCAAGGGCCCACAGTGGTGGGATGATCTATTCCATTTTATATTTATATTTTTATCCTTCTTAAAATTACTGTGACTGCTATATTGTGTACAGATATGTGACTGAGTGTGTGAGATATTGCTTAGTTTATAATGTGTGTGATGAGTATGTGTGTTATCAGGCAGAAGGGTGCCCCCCGACGTCTGACGTTTACACACAAACGTTCCTGAATAAATCATTTGAATTCATATGTACAATGAATAAACAAATCTGGAATGTCAAATTGTCAAAAATCTAAGCTATTCTGGGTGTAAGTCTTATTTTTGAGCTGTTATTTTTCCCTCAAAGTCAGTGATTCCACTTGAGAAGCCAGATATTAGGCACTGTTAGGGTCATCGTTTCTTTTTGTCCTTTCACCCTGACTAATTTGGAATATCCCTGACAGGCATAGGATAAGGTTTATGTTTATCTTTGTAAGTTCTGCCACAAGGGCAAAGGTATTCAACCATTGCCATTAAGGGCCAAAACACTTCTCTTCCTTCCTCTCTCCCCTCCCTCCCAGAAGGTGATTTCACTGAAATACTTCCCATCGATTGCCCTTCAGTGAATACACCTGCTTTAGTTAGTGGCTGGAAAGAAAGCCTAAAATCTGTGGTGTCTCGACCCCTTGTGGCAATACTTGAATACGCCTACACTAGAGAAAGAGAATGTGACATCTCCTCCAGTGTGTCTGCCACATTTGAAGGTCACTGTTTTATGTCATTACCCACCTTGTTATAAAATACACTACATGGACAAAAGTATTCGGACATATGACCGTGAGACTTGTGGTTAGCATTCGGCCCATTACATCCCGCTGGAGTTTTCAAGTTATTGTGTTGACTGTTTACATCCGGGTAGGAGATAGTTCACTTCTGTGTCTCTTCTGGGACAGACCCTGAAGTGACCCCCGTGTACTCTCACTTCCGGGTCTATCTCCTTGCGTTACGCGAATTTTTCCCGTTAGCTGGAACAAAATTTTGGCCGATTTTTTCTTCATTACCCGGATTTTTTGTTACCAGAAGCGTTCGTTAGCCGGAGTACCACTGTACACTATATGGACAAAAGTAATGGGACATTTCACTGTTGCACAAAAAAGGTACTTGAACATCTCTTTAAATCCAAAAGAATCCCTGTCCTACGTAGCTGTTCCAGACTGCTTGTCATTAGCACCAAATCACTGAATACAAATGAACAAATCAACAAAATCAAAACAAATATATTAGCCATGAATAAAAATGTTCTCCATTTTTATTTTTGGTTCACTTTCCTGATTATTCTATTAATTCTTGAACATTTTTGTTTGTTATTTTTAATACGTTGTTCATTCTCTTGATTATTTTGTTTGCAGAGTCATTTTTTACCCTCAGTTTAGTAACTATGAAGAGGTCAAATTTGATAAGGATCGCTCTTGGTTCACCGGTCAGGTGTCCAAACTCTTTTGTCCATACAGTGTTTCCACAATTATGTGGCAGTTGTTTAAGTGGTTTTCTTTCAGCTAATCACTTTTCAAAACTAAAGATTCATTTTAATACACTGTAGATCCATATTGTTTTCCTGTCTCTGATTTTTCTTGCTACAGCAGTTTCTATTATTTAGGAGACTTCAGTTGGCCAAATTAATCCATGACTGGTCCATACACTTGAGTTAAATACATCTGAAATACCACACACACTGTTCTCCAAAGATGATGGTGCTATCCCTTAATCTACAGTGATACTCATTTCCCATACCAATACTTAGAAGAATGTCCTATTGGTCTTACTGTATGTTTATCTCTTTTCTTTGTTTTTAATGCTTTGTCGTTTTATGCGTGTAAAGCACCTTGTGACTTCTTGCTCTTGAAAGGTGCTATATAAATAAAGTTTATTATTATTATTTATTATTACTAATTAATTTGGCTAATTAATTTATCTCTAAAATTGCCTGCAGGTGCAGAGTTATTATTTGTAGCAGCTGAGGTTTCTTCTGCATACATTTTCATTTAAACGTATTACCTTACCTGCACTAACCATTTACAGAAGCAACAATAGAGCAAACAGCATGAATCAGTGTGAGGTATTGTGTTGTGTTATGGATAAGTACTCTCTTAATGTGGGTGATAATAAGCCCATAAAGCTGTGTTAATGCCTTCAAACAGCGGTTGTCACAGTGTGAGTTACTAGTAATAAACCGCTAAACAGGATATTGCTGATAGCATTAAGAGAAAAAGCAGAGACCGAATGGAAAATGTCTGACGTCTCCCACTGATTTCTTTACTGCTGACTTAAAGTCTCATATCTGGACAAGAGAATGACACTGATTTATGATACGGGTCAACAACAGAATTAGCTGTAGAGACTAATTTGCCAAGCACTGCATGTTTTAGGATCCACAGGCCACTGCCACTTGATACAAACTTCTGTACAATTTTGTAATGTATTATTTTGTTTTGTATATTGTTTTATTTCACCTTAAACATGAGATGTTTTTGAGTGTCCTTGCCAACACAGCAGCACAAAACCAATCATCATCACATGCTTAGGTACAAACAAGTTACTAAAATCATTACACTACATTAAAAGAAGAGAAACAAGCTAAATTTTAAACACTACAATAATTAATCAGATAATATTAAATCTGGCAAAACATCTGCAAATAGACTTGTCAGATTCCAACTCATTTAGGATGGATTTGAACTGATTCGGTGAGTTCAGCTCTGTGAGTTTTAGCTCAGTTTGGAACTGGTTCCAAATCAATAGAGCAGCAAACTTAAAAGCTCTTTTCCCCAGTTCAGTTCACATTTTAGGTACTGAAACAAAAAACAGACCATAACAGATAAACTGCCTGATGGATTTTAAAGGTCGTGTTATACATATTCTGCAAATACCTGGATGTTTTAACATAAAAAAGCTGTCGTGCACTGTGCGATTTCAGACCCGATTTGCAGTGGTGTGCACCCACAGTACTGCAGTCACAGATTGTGCCTCACACCTACTGCTGTTTTACGACTGACCCCAACGGCCAGAGCCCCAAATTGCAACTTGGATGGATTTCAAACATGCTTATTTTCATCTGATCACCATGCGTTTGGTCTGCTTTTCTCCTCACTTTGCCTGTGCAGCAACAGCCCAGCAGCAGCACCAATGAATGAAATGAAGAAGAAAGCAATACAATATCTGGAGCCAGTAAGCTAGATTTGGCTAAAAGTTTAAACATTTCAGCAGACAGTCAGGCATAGGCATGTAAATGTAGACCTACAGTATTATGTCACTGTGTGTGTGACAGAGAGAGCAGGTGCACCAGGTGTTGCTCAAAAAGGAAAAAAAGAAAAGAAACAGGAAAAAAGAAAGTGGAATCCACAGAAGTGGAAAAAACACAGTATTTCTGCCCAGTACGACATCAGGTGTCTGACCTTGAAAGCTCTAATCACCATCCCGTGAACGCTGTATGTACACGATTATGCTTGGAACTGTGATAATGGACTTTTACGGGCTTGTGAACCTGAACATTTTGATGGCTCAGTAAAGGGCTTTTTACCTGCATCAGGACAGTGGACTGCAGCATTTTTCTTCCTGTTGGCAATGTACTGCGATTAGCACGTCGGCCAAGCTCTACAGGGTTCCAGCACCTCTGTAGTTGCTTACACTTAGCTACCACAGGAATAATGCTTCATTCCATGAGTCATAATTATGGAATGTCCTGATGTTCATACTCATTTTTACTTCATGCTGCTTATTTGGCTGTTCCGCTCGTGTTATTTTCTATGTGTAAACTCTTGTTGTTTTGTGTTTGTTTGTGTGTTGTCTGCTTTCTATTTTGTATCTCTTCATTGTCCAGACACAGAATTTGCCACTTAACTAAAAGGAACATGATGTTTTACTGTGTGTATTGAACTTTATACTGTATGTCACTAGTCCCGCCATGTCCCATTCACAGAAAACATGTTACCTCTCTTCCTGCTTGGTTTTCATCTTGTCAGCCTGTCTCTGCATCTTGGCTTCAAACCTCTTGGATCTGAAACACAGTACAGGCAATTCAGAACAGTTTAATCACCACTTTAAACTGAATATTTGTTTGTAGGTATGATACTATGACTTGACAATTGTGTTAGGTTTGTTTATTTTGTTGCTTATTTTGTTCCCATTTCTCATTGTTTGTACAGTTTTGCTCATTTTCTTGCTTAGTTTATTCATTTTGATAACTCAGTTGATTATTTGCTCATTTTTAAATTTGAATTTATTGTTTTGTAATTTTTTTATCACAACCATTTTTACTCCTACATATTGAGCTGTGGCCTAATGTAACTAAGTAGAAGTGATTTTTTTTCATCACAACTGGTCACTTGATGAGCTAACTGCCTCATGCGTCATGCTTAATTCATGTAAAGAAACTAAATCATCAGAGTAAGGTAAAGAAAATCAAATAATGTTAGTGTTTTTGTTCTTAAATTCGGCCTTGAAATGCAAAGCACCTAGACATAATCATGGATTATGATTGGCGCTATACAAATACAACTGAATTGAATTACAGCAGGTACCAACTGGAAGAAACCCTACTTCTGTCAGAGTTTATCCTGAGGTTGCTGCGATTGAACTTGAATCACTTTGTCGGTCTAATGACACCATTCTGTGCGTGTTCCCATTTCACAAGATGACATCAGCCACATTTTTCTGCAGACTTACCCAAAGTTCTCGCACTTGCAGCAGCAGAACAGGCAGACCAGGAATGCGATGATGAGAATTCCACCCACCACTGCCAAGGTGATGATCAGCGTCTGGAAGTTCACTGCAGGGCACAGATGGAAATGACAAGCAGTCATGCTATGCAAAGAAGTGGCAGATCTGGTTCCTCTCAGGGTTTCAGGCTCAGTAAAACAAGGACCCAGTCGCCTTATGAGAACAGCTTCACACCAAATACTGCTCATCTTAATTGTGGGTAACTTCCCTGATTATTTTTTGTAAGTTTCTGTTATTTTTGTTTATATTTGTCCATTTTCTTAGTTTGGGTTATTTTTTACTCATTTTATGTATTGTATGTTATTCTTGTTCATTTTATTGATTATTTAGTTCATTTTTTGTTTTTTTTTTGTGGATTTAGTGCTTATTTTATACATTTTGATTTAAAAAAATATAAATAACTATTCTGGAATTCCTTTTCTTGATATTTTCTCAAAGCTTTAACATACTTTTAAAAATCATACTATTGACTTTATTTGTGCATTGTGCTGCTTGAACTGTTGCATCAACATTCAGTACAAGCAGCACTGCACGTTAAGTTAAATTACACTGGGTTTGTGCTTAATACAGATGTATACTATACATACTTATATGTAGCTGAGTTTATGTAGTTTCTAAAGCGCTTACAGAACCTGTACCTGCACAAGTAAAAACTAAAGGTGCAGTGTGTTCCATTTGCATACAGTATGTGAACAGTAAGTGGTGTTGCAGATGTAAAGGAGTAGAACAGAAGCAAAGAAAAACTTTAAAGCAGGCAAGAGCATTTGAACTGAAAACACCCAAATCCACTGCAGAGAACTTGACGTACTGGATTCCATCATGAAAGTAAACAACCAAGAGCTTAAAAAGAAATGGAGTTAGCCAACATCAACAAACAGCTGACTCACAAAACAAACTTTATCTCAGTGCAAGAGCACATGCAAATCTTCCTTCGCAAACCTTTAAATAATTAGACAATAAGATAGACTAGTGGTTCTCAAATGGGGGTATTTGAAGGCATTCCAGGGGGTACATGAGATATTGAGAAATGTTTATCTATAAAGAAGTTAATGAATTCAGTTTGAGAACAAACAGGGCGCTTAAGTTGACTATTATTTTTATATGCACAAATCTTTAATAAGTTAACTATTTCTTTTTCAAAAAGTCTTTAGTTATTTTGATAGCTATGGATAAGGGGTACTTGGCTGAATATTTCACAGGGGATACGTCACTGAAAAAAGGTTGAGAACCACTGCAATAGTCAATGTTAAAATGTTCGACAAGTACAGTGTCAGTGTTGAACTTTCTCCCCAAAAACAATACAAACATATTGAAGTAAAGTACTGCTTGTGCTGTACATCAACACAACAGTGGAAGTAGGATAATGTGCAACTGCAAACTAGAGTACAGTAAAAGTATGCAACGCTGTAGGAACTCAAATAACATAATTACAAAATGCACACCTTCTTTCTAAAGCACTATCCACACAGAGCAAATCAACAGACTACATATCAATATAGGTGATCTGTCGACGTTATGAAAGCAGCACAAGGGAAGGCCGGGGGGGGGGGTTAACTAATAAATCTACAGTATCATGCAAATCTTTAAAAATGACTGCAGGTCTTTTGAAAGGATGTTAACAACCCTTGCAACTAAATTAATACATTATGATGCAATATGGATTTTTGATTTAAGGAAACAAGTCACATCCCATAAAAAAAGGTGTTTGACACTTGATACGGCAAATACTGGGTCAAAACCAATTAAAACAAAAGAAAAAGTCAACTTCTGCTTCAGAGGTCCTATGGTGACAAATAAGATTTTATATCTTTTCTGATTATAAAACAGGAGGCTCTAAAAATAATGTTCAAGTATGAAAATTCTCACTTGGAGGATGAACAAATATATAATCACTGTCTCCAGTCAGTCCTTAACAACCACCAGACACACCAAAACCATTCTCAAACCCTGGGGTAACATGTCACGGAGTGTACCTGATGGAATCCATGGCACAGACAGGAAAAAGGTGTGGTCACGTGTGGTGATTTTCCAGACATGGTAAATTGAAGGATCTCTGTGGCATTTTGAGGTGAAATTTAAAACACACATTCTAAAGACAGGTGAGAATAAAATAAACTTACAGTGTGTTTCCTTGTCAGGCAACAAATATTTCAATGAAGTCCAGAGTGATACCTCTAAATCTTATTTAGATGTTTGAAGAGAGATGCAAAAATGCTATGATGCCGTTAACTTATTCCATAGAGGTTTGTCGTTGGCACTTACTCCAGCAGAGACCCCAGCGGGCATCATTCAGAGGACAAATGGAATGAGGTGGAAGGATGGTCCTCACCGGGTACGTGATACAGGTCTTTTTAGTGATGCACCACAAGCACTGACGAAGAAAGAAAGGAAAAAAAAAAAAAAACACACCAGAGAACACTGAATATTCACTCAAAAACGGTCAAACATGCAGATTAAATAAAAAAATAAGAAAATTAACAAAGTGACCAAAACAATCAATAAAAATAATAATAGTGACCAACATACTGTAATCAGCAAAAATAATAAAAACAAAAAATAAACAAAATTAGCAAAAAAACGAACAAAATATTCTACAAAAAAAGAAATGGGGAAAAAAATCCAAAAAAATCCAAAATGAATAATTATAATCATTTTATGTAACATAATAAAAATATAAATTAAATAATAAAAAAATCAAGACAAAAACTGAAAAAAATGACAATAAAATCTATTTAAAAAAACATAAATAATGATTAAAAATTAAGTAAAAATATGGTGAAGAATAAAAATGACACAAAAAGAAAGTAAATGGACAAATTAAAAAATGAAAAAAAAAAAAATCTACAAAGCAAAAAAAAAAAAAAAAAAAATATACAAACTAAAAAAGAAAATGGACAAATTAATCTAAGATAAATAATGAGAAAGATTTGAAAATAAACAATGTGACCTAAATAGTCAATGAAATGAACATTAGTGACAAACATAATCAGAAAAATAAACAACGATCAACAAAAATGAACAAAATAACTAAAAAAGATGAACAATTTATTATTATTTATTATTCTAACAAATATTATTATTTATGTAAAGCAGGTTTTAAGAGGCACAAAAGGTACAAATACACACAAACTGTTTTATTGAGTGGGGTGGGAGCAGCAAACCCTTGAAATCTACACCTCTGCTTTTATTGTTCCTTGTTGGAATTGAGGACAACTGTGGCACCAACACAAAAAGCTCGGTGTGGGAGGGGTTCACAGATCAGATTGTGCTCAAACCAGTCAAACAGGTGTGGCAGCGAAGGAGGAGGAGGAACCGCTCTGTGCTTCCTCCACCTGGAACACTTTAGGTTTTCTGTCGCATGTACATAAAAAAGGACACATCTGTCCAACAATAGGACCAAAATGTCTCTTACCGACACGTTTCTCAGACATTCCTCACAGTTTGTCCCATTCTTGGCTTCGCAGTCTGTCAAAGCAAACAAAAAAAAGTTATGAACACGCTAAAAATATCAGTATGACATACTGATTTTGTTAATTTTTTTGTAGCATTTTCTGTATATTTTGTTGATGACTTTGTTCATGTTTGTCGATTTTGCTGTGAATTTTGTTAATTCTATTGTTTTGTTTGTTTATTTTTGTTCATATGGCTGGATAACTAATTAATTTCCTTTATTATTTTGTTTGTTTTTGCTCATTTGGGTTCATTATTTTGTTCATTTTCTTGATTTAGTTGCACATTCTCTTCATTTACCTGTATCACTTTGGTCATTTGTTACTTTTCAAGCTTATTTTTGTCATTTTGTTGTGTGATTTGTTCATTTTATTGATCACTTGGCTGCTGCTTTTACTGTTTAGATGTGACTATAATGTGGATGACAAGGAGAGTTTGCTGTGAGAGAGATTAGGTGGAAACACAGTAAGAACTGATTAAAATAAAGTCTGTTGCTGTGGTTTTTGTAACTACAGAAAATCCTTCAGGGACTTTTCCATGGCGACAGAGCCCTGTAAACAAATATCCAGTCATATTATTATCAGCAGACCCAACCACAAACTAGATGGGTCTGTGTGAGGGTAAAATTTATACCTAAACAAAGCTATTGTGTGGTTTGTAGGGACTGCTGTGAAACAAAAACCGAAGAGATCTGAACAGGGAGTCAGTTCCTGCTGAGGTTTTAATAATATACAAAGATCAGAGACGATGTTTATCTTCATTTCAAGGGTGGAGGTGCGTTTTTAGTCAGACATCTCTGGATCCTCATGAAAGGACCCCAAAATGACAAAATGAACAAGAAAATGCATAAAATCAAAGAAAATGATCAATAAAATGGACAAAAATGAACACAAATATTCAAGAAAACACACAATAACATGAACAAAGTAAGTTCACAAGGGAACAAATTGTGCAACAAATGACCGAAATGATACAGAAAATAAACCAAATATGCAACAAAATGAACAACAAAAAAATTTTGAAAATCAAACTATGTTACAAAATGAACAAAATAAATAAAATAAAACAAAATTAACATGAAAAGGAGTAAAAATCAACAAAGTGATTCAGAAAATGAACAAAATAAACAACGAAATGGACAAAAATAAAATAAATAAGAAAAAAGGTCACAAATTATGTAACAAAATGAAACAGAAAATGCACCGAATATGCAACAAAATGGAGCAAATACAAACAAAACGAACAGGAAAATGAATATAATATTCATGAAGAGAGACAAAACATGTAACAAAATGAACAAAATAATGAAGGAAATTAATACTACACAGCCATATGTACGAAAATAAACAAAATCATCAACAAAATACACAGCAAAATGGACAAAAATGAACAAAATAAACCAGAAATTTAAAAAATGAAAAAAGAGAAATTAAAAAACAATATAAAATATGGAACAAATGGGCCAAAAAGGGACCATATTTGGTACTGTAGCCTAAATAAATTCACTTCTAATATTTTATGTAATATAAGTCTATTTATGTGTTATGTATTAATTTATGCATGTAAACTAAACCATGTCTTCTGGTTTTCCATCTCTATTAATAAATGGCATTTGTCATTTTTCTACAACAGTACATCTTAAAAACATGAAAAATCATAGTTCAATTCCTAAAAACAGATTTGACAAAAATGAAAAAGAAAAAACCTCAATAAAAAAACAAAGTGAACGAATAAAAAAAAAAAAAGTCCAGGAAAGGAAAAAAAATAAGAACAAAATAATCAAGAAGACACTAAATTAACAAAATAATCCTCAAAATAAAAGAAACTGAGGGAAATAAATAAAATGATCAAGACATTGAACAAAAAGGAACAAGATAATAAACAAATATACCAAATATTGACAATAACTGATCAAAAATAAACAACAGCATGAAGAAAAATGAACAAAATATACAATAAAATAAAAAAAATCAATAAAAAAGGAACAACATAATCAAAGTAACAGTAAACAAAATATACAAAAGAAGAAAAAAAATTAACAAAATAATCAAGTAAAATAAACAATATCCAGAAATTAAGAAAAAAGAACAAATTAATCAAGGGTACAAACAAAAAATTACAATATAATACATACATTTGTCAAATAATAACAATAACTGAATAAAGTAAAGACCCGCATGAAGGAAGTACACAAAATAATAAAGAAAACAAACAAAAAAGGAACAATATAATAAAGAAAGGAACAAAATAATCCACAAATAAACACAAACGAAGAGAAGAATGAGGACAATATAAAGGGAAGTGAAACTTTTAAAAACATGATCAGCAAATATAACGACCAAGGGCAAAAATCGAACAATAAATAAATAATATGAATTAAACGGACAAAAATTATTAAGGAAATGTACCTAAATGGAAGGAAATAACTAAATGTAAGGAGCAAAAATTGAAGAAAATTACAACAAACATTAAGGCAAACGAAAGAAAATGAGCAAAATGAACAAAAAACAAGAATAAAGAAACAATTAAAAAAAGACAAAAATAAGAAAAGAATAAACAAATGAACCATAAAACGAATAAAAACTGAACAAAATAATAAAGATGATAAAAAAAACAGAGAAAACAATCAGACTGAACAAAATCACCAAAAAAAAAAAAAATCAATAAAATAAATGAAAATTCAGCAAAATAAAGTCATATAACCAAAATACAGACAAAATAACTACTAAAACACGGTTAAACATACACGTGGAAGCGATAACGTGAAACGAACAAACTATTTTAACTCAGTCACCATCTGATTTATTTATTTATTTTGCACTTTACCGCCTGTTGTCTGCGCCAAAACTGTGGCCAAGCCGAATCCAACCAGGAGGAGAACAGGGAGGAAACCGCGTCCATCCGTCATGGTGTCAAATAGTCTGGATTGTTCTTTTAGATTGTTGTTGTTAAAATTTGAGAGCGTAGGAGAAAGCGGCTATTGTCGAAGAGTTCACCGTCTGAAGTGAGGAACCAAAACCTCCTGACGCACGACGGTTACGCACAGGAGGAGGCGCAACAGGAGGAGGAGGAGGGCGTGTTCTATGTGGAGGCCAGGTGGAAAACCACAAAATACTCTATCAGAGGATGAGCAGCGGACACATACTGTAGTTAATGAACCGAAGTAATAAAGATTAACAGAATAATCCCCACAAAGAAAAGAAGTGAACGTAATGATCCTCAGAATGAACACTGAAAAAAGGCCAAAAAGAGGCAAAAAAAATAAGCAAAAATGACACAAAATAGTCTGTTTAATTAAAATCACCCAGAAAATGAAAAACAGACTAGTTCAAAGTCAGTCGAATAACGAAAAAGTGAACATGGAAACTGACAAAAATGAACAAATGAGGAACAAAATAATACTTGAAAGCGAGGGTGTTCA
>JAQQAE010008237.1:0-15345 GCA_029823295.1 Pseudamia nigra | reverse complement strand
AGAGGATTCCAGTGGCAACCTGTGAAGTTCTGGTGAACTCCATGCCCAGGAGAGTTAAGGCAGTGCTGGAAAATAATAGTAAAATATTGACACAAAATATTGACACTTTGGGCATTTTCACTACGGGGTGTACTCACTTTTGTTACCAGTGGTTTAGACATTAATGGCTGTATTTTGAGTTATTTTGAGGGAACGATACATTTATACTGTTATATAAGCTGAACACTGACTACTTTTCATTGTGTCAAAGTGTCATTTCTTCAGTGTTGTCCCATGAAAATTAAATTAAACATAATTAAACATCTGCAGAAATGGGGGGGGGGTGTACTCACTTTTGTGAAATACTGTACATGTATGTAATGAAAATTCAGTACTGCTAAAATGTTATATCCTTTATTGGTAGAACTACAACTCATATTGATGTCTCAACTGTAACGCCGTCTGATGGTTGGTGTATTTACAATACCACGTTCTTGTTCATGTAATTCATGAACAAGAACAAGATGCATTTATGTTTGATAAAGTTTTAATTTACTTACTGCTTTCATCCACATTTTTTGCCCATTGGGGTCTTTTTTACAGGTGGAAACATGTAGAGAACAAATGACAGTGTACCTGTAAACTGCTGGCTAATACTACATGTTGTGGCACAATTATGTCATTTTTCCCACATTGTAGCTTATAATGACCATCAAAAAGCATATATAGAACAATAATCACTTGTGATTATGACTGTGAATCACATTTAAAGCCGGTTGCGGCTTCTCACCTTCATTATAAGGCACATTGTGTGTTGCAAACACAGACATACGTACCGTCTCACACATGCACACACACACACACTATGATAATCTCTGTGTCAATGTATCTATCTGTTTTTTGATATTTTTGCATGTGCAGTTGTGTGTTGTTGTGACTTTCTTTTACAGATGCAGCAGCTGGTGATTCACTACACTTTCATGGATGGAACAGAAGACTTATGTTCATTTCTTTCCACTCTTCTCTCTATCTTTATCTTTCCGTCTTTGTTTCTCTTTCCCTCTGTCTCCCTGTCAGTTTGGCCTCTGTAACTATCAGCTCTGGCGATGTATTGCTATGTCACAGTATATGTCAAAATAATGAAACAATAAATAACTAAAAAACAATACCAAGCGGAGCCTGTAATGGATCTACGGAGTTCCACTTGGCAAAGCAAATGAGTCTGGCACAACAAGGAATTCAGATAGCAGTTCTGCTTGGCCAGTTGCCAAACAAGACAGGGAAAAAAATAAAATAAAAAACAATGGTGTATCCAAGAAAAAGCTATGAGCTTACTCCAGCTACTTTTTGAGCCGAATGACTCATTTTCCATTGTCATATCATCACATGACCGAGCATGGACAAACAAAGCCACAACAAATGGACAAACATATGTCCACCTGAAAATAGGTATTTACTTGTTGATTTTATTAAAACCTCTTTTGTAATGATGTACTATAAGACTTACTGACCTATTGATTTATTCACTTGTGCCAAATTGTGCCGAACTGTGCTACGTTTGGCACAGTGCTGCTACAGTGTCTGCCCATCCATTTTTTTTTTTACTAAGGCATGTGTATCTTTGTCCTGCTTTACTTGATTCTCACAGCTTGCTGCAGTTGTTGCCGATACATTGATTCAATAATTTCTGGCTTCGTAGACTTCCCTACTGAGAATTGACTTTATATTTGATGTAAAGGTGTGGATTTTTTCAGACGGAATACAGATTTATCTGTTTAAAACTTCATTTACTGTCGCTGATCATAACTTATTTTCAGATTTTCACATCAACATCTGACATTAAGATTAGTCATGTAGGTTTTGTAGAAGCTGAGAAAAACTTTGATTATTGTCAGTATATGGGGCAACCTGACCAGCTAATATAAACACAACCACAGACCACCCGTAACCACACCAGCCCAGGACCTCCACATCCAGCATCTTCATCTCCAAGATCGTCTGAGACAGCTACTCAGCAGCTGCTGCAACAATCGCATAACCAAAGAAATTCTGCACAAAAACCATCTCAAGGAAGCTTCTGCATGCTTGTCGTCCTCACTGGTGTCTCGACCTGACTGCAGTTTGTCGTCGTAACCAACTTGAGTGGGCAAATGCTCACACTCGATGGTTGGAGAGGTGTTCTCTACACAGATGAACCTGGGTTTTCACTGCACAGGGCAGATGCCAGGCAGCGTGTATGGCGTTGTGTGGGTGGGTGGTTTGAGAACCCATGGTGGTGGTGGGGTTGTGGTATGGGCAGGTGCTGTATATCTTATAGACAATGAGATGAGATCCTGAAGCCTATTGTTGTGCCACTCATCCACGACCATCACCTCATGTTGCAGCATGATAGTGCACAATTCCTGGAAGCTGAAAATATCCCAGTTCTTGCACGTCCACCATCCTCACCAGACATGTCACCCATTGAGCATGTTTGAGATGCTGTGGATCGACAGCGTGTTCCAGTTCCTGCCAATATCCCACAACTTCAAAAAGACATTGAAGAGGAGTGAACCAACAATCCACAGAGCACAATCAGCAACCTGATCAACTCTACGTGAAGGAGATGTGTTGCAGTGTGTGAGACAAATGATGGTTTCAGCTCATGAAAAATAGGAGTGAGAACAAAAATATTTTTGTTCAGTGTACTATTGGAGACACAGGAAACACTACAGAATTCAGATGATGGGCATAACTGTAATTTCCTTATGGGTAATGGCACATATTTAATTGTCAGGATCAAAGCAGCAGACAAAGTGGCAAAGAATGCAACAAAACATGAGGACATTCAGTTTAACGGTAGCAGATCAGAATTTAAAGTCATTGTTGAACAATCTCTGAAAGAAAAGTGGCAAAAGCAGAGGGAGGAGGAAAGGAGCGGTAGGTTTTTTTGTCTCAAATTGCTATTAACTTTGTGTATTTCATTGTAAATGTATTGCCTTTTATCAATACCTTATTATTCACTGTTGTTAATGTGTTTTTCTTTTAATCAGGAAGGGTGCATTATATATTAAAAATGATTTTAAAGACTCCATAAGGCTGTGAGAAGATGTTGTACAAGGACTGACATGATTATGTCTTAAAAGCCCGGCAGCTGACTTTTGTACAGTCAGGAGTCAGGCTATAGATTTTTGATTCAGGCAAGTACAACAGAGACGAGTCCTTCATGATTCACTCTGATTTGTAGAGAGCACTTTGGAAAACATCAGCCTTAATGTGACTTAAAACACAAGCAGCTCGATGCAACGTCTGCTGAAACTTCCACCCAGCATCTATGACGTGGTCACTTCTAATAACTGAGACCATCACTCTTCCATTTCCTTCAAAAGCCAAAGGTACAGCACCACAAAGCAGACACACAACAATTCACAGTTCACGCTCGCTCTTCAAGTCACAGAGTGACCGAGGGCCCAGGTGGGTGGTTTCGCTTTGCTTTCAATCTTTTGTTCTGCTACAGCTGTCTGAACATGTCCACGACCTGACCTGACATCCATCTGTCTCTGGCTCCTGATAAAACAGCAAAGCAGTGCATTTCCCGTACGGTTGGTCAATAAGGCAAACTTCTACATACAAACTCCTCTTTGCAATGTGACTGTTCTTAGCAAAACTGAAAAACAGTCTACCCTTGTTGCTTTAGTCCCTTTTGACCCAAAGCAAACATGTTGAGCATGGGGCGCTTTGATGAATCTGTATTAGAAAGGCATGCTACAATTCTGGCAATGACTTAGGAATGTGAAATGGCTACTCTATAAACAGACTAATGGCACCTACACCAATCTGAAAACAAATGTGTTGCTAAGTGCCTTAAAAAAAGCTTAACTGAAATCTGCGTATAAAATCCACAGTCTTCAGTGTGTATATATTGATGTATTCATCTCTAGATTGAAGCTGGCAGTGTTGAAAATCTACAAACACAGCTGCTATAACATCGAATGTAACCACTCAGTGTTGTATGGTACATGATTTATGTTTATCGATTACATCTTGTAGTTCACCCTCCATAGAGAAACTTCATACTTTTGTTCACTTTCAAAATCAATGTCAGGATACAATTTTCACTTCTATTTATGGCATAAGTTGGCAACAAAAATGTAATTACTTGCCAGAAAAGGTGGATATTGTTTCACAATCCTACATCTGTGTTCATGTGTCCACACTTGAAAGTGGCCGAACCAGTTAACTTGGAACTTGGCATGGTTATTTACTCCAAATGTCTCCATCCTATTAAGTTTTGGGAGAGGGGGTGCCATTACTTTTCGATAGGGGGCTCTATTGTTTCAAGAAAGTGAACTGTTTTACCTGCAACTTGCCATGAGTATTAACCACGATAGAATCTCCATTGTTTCAACTTTTGCCATTGGTGACACTATTCTGTATAACAAGAAAACATGACAACTTTAAAGTGTTGGAACTTATTTACTTGAAACCATTTTTTGACCACTGTTATGATGGGGGTCCCGGCTAGCTTAGCTATGAGCCCATTCTGTAAGCACCCAAGACAGCCCCCGTAACTAAATCCTGTCACCAGACCCTACATGGTTGTACAGAGCTTGAGTTATGTTCTAATATAGTCCTGGATGGTGTGTTTTTACCCTATCCTGTCAGAGGATTGCACTGTAACTGTGTTCTCATGGCATTCCAACTGCATTCAAAATCTTCTGATTGCATTGGAGGGAGAAGCAAAATGGAAAGCAACTTAAAATCCTGCCACACTGTCTGGAAAGTACCTGGAATGAGCTTTCAACCAGCAACCCAGCCGCCCGGGTACGGCATGCAAAGTGCATTCTTACAGCATTTTCAATATTCCTACTGTGTTCCAACTATATTCGAGCTGCATACTAGAGCTAATACACCTGGAATGTGCAAGAATAATTTGAGGGGGGTTAGTAACATTCTAAGTATTCCAAGGGCTTTTTTTTTTTTTTTTTTTTTACAAATACCTGAATTTAGCACAATTTTCTGCAGTCAGCTGGTTCTGCTCAATTCCTGCTGGTTCTGAATAAGTGAGACGGGGCTTCAGAGCGCTTGGATCTGGACCAATGTGAGTGCGGAGCAGTCAGGGAATAGGAACCATCATGCTCAGTTGTGGCTTGGAACAAATGGCCCTAGTGTGAGTGCGCCTACCCAATCTATTCAGTTATTTTCAGTGATATGGCAAGAGCATATTAGCATCCATTTTTCTCTTATCTTTGATTTTTGACCATATACTGAACTATTTGAACAGGAAATGGAAGAAAAATCACGGCAGAGCTGAACAGACGTTTATAGTTGTATAAAGTGGACATTGATGCTGTGAGTCATACAAGACCTTTGAGGATGTTGTTAATCGCTGACATTTTAAAAAGAAAACAACCGTCTGATTGATAGAGGAAGTAATAAACACATTAATGGACAGTAAAAATAATTGTTAGCTACGGCTGTATTTCAGAGTGTGTTGCGATGGACTTTTTAATTCCTTTAGCTGGTCATGGTAGACTGAGGTCTCAAAGCAAATATCTCAGCGAGGCTCCGGGAATAATAACTTTAAGTGGTTTAGAAAGTGTGACGTGACCTGTGACCCCTGTTACTGCAGCAGGCGGACCTCCCTCTGAATTGTGCGCACAGAGACGGGCATTGAGGCTAATTTAATTTAGATCCCGTGTGCTTGGGTTTGCAGCAGAGACGACCTCGCGCCGCTCCGTCGCCGTTCACTCGGTCTGCCTCTCGACAGGAAGTGCCTCTGCTGGATTCCTCGTGTTGAGATTAAGTTGTGATCCAAAGGCCGCTGCGGGAAAAAAAAAATGCCAAACGTGTAATTCGCAAGATCTCGGGAGACGCTGAGCACACAAACACAGACGATGGGACGTTCTTCTAGACGTTCACAGGCCGGAAACACAATCCACCTGGGTGAAGTTTTCCAAAGCGGCCAGTGGAAGCGGAAATGGAGAGTGAACCCACAGGTGTGGATTTCAGGGGATATTAGTAAAAAAAGTGTATATGTGTTCCCTTGTTAGTCAGTCCGAACCAGTTTAAAGTGATTTGATGTGTTTGTTTACGTGCAGCTTGCTGATTTAGACGATTCGTCACTTTTGGGTGGGTCTCCAAAAATCCCCAGTTTACATAAATAAGAGTCGGATTCAGTTTTTGTCCCGTTTTGCTCATTTCTTCACTTATTTGATTTCTTTTGCTTTGTTGCTTGTTTTGTACATTTTAATGGCTAATTTAGTTTCTTTTTTCCTTCATTTGTTTTGTTTTCCTGAGTTTAGTTTTGCTCTTTTGCCAAATTTTGCTAATTTTAAAGAAAGTGTGGATGAATTTACAAAAATAGTAAATATTAGTTTGTAATGAAGTGTGGCTTATTTTGTTCCTTATTTTGATTATGTCTAATTTTTGCCCCTTTTTGTAGCTTATTTGACTCATTTTGTTGCTCGTTTGGGTTCATTTTTGCTCATTTTGTAGCTTATTTTGCTCATTTTCAAATATGTTTCTTTTTTTCCCATTTAGTTTCATTTAGTTTAATTTCAATCATCTCTGTTCATTTTTGCCCATTTTGCACAGTATTACTTTAAAATAGATTGGATTATTTTCCTATTTTTTCTAATATTGTTCCTTATTTTGCTCATTTGTATCCATTCTGTTGCAGATTTTGTTGATTTGTGTTCAATTATTTTACCTGACTTCCTTTGCTTATTTGACCAAATTTTTTCCGATGTCACTCGTTTTTTCCGATGTCACTCGTTTCTCTATTTTCCTAAGCATTATGTTCATGTTTCGTTCCCACCAGAACTCTTTGCAGGACACTGATGCTTTAGCGATTCAGCAGAACACAGAAAAACAAAGGATTCGGATAAAAATGTCCCTGCTACGTTCGAGTGGACTCTTTAAAAGAACCAGCGTTTTATTGTTGTCGTAGCAACACAAGCTCAGCTTTTCCCGCCGTGTTTCTATTAGATTGGGATTTATTTCAACTACCTTCACCTAAAGGAGGCCTGTACTCGACTGTGTTTGCAAATGTAGACCTTATGTTGATTTTCTTCACTATTTTGTCCATTTTTGTTTAATATTGTGATTAATTTTGATGATTTTGTTCATTTTATAGTCATTTTTGGTTAATTTTCTATTGTATAATTCACCTTTTGTTCACTTTTCTATTTTATATTCCTTCTAGTTCATTAAAAAATATTACACCCATTTTTTCTGTTCTTGATAATTTGGTTGATTTTCTTAATCATTTTGTTCATTTTATGGTCATTTTTGGTTAACTCTGGATCATTTTAAGCATTGTTTGTTTGTTTGTTCACATTTTTTGATCCCTAAAGTTCATTTTATTATTCTTCATTTTCTACATTATTTTGTTGATTTTATGTTCTATTTGGTTCATTTTTTTGGAACATTCTGCGCATTTTGTTTATTTTCTTGGTTCTTTTGCAAATTTTTGTTTATTATTAATATTATTTATTATTGTTTATTACTTTTATTTTTAATTATATTATTCATTTTTGCTCACTTTTCTTGAATTGGTATTCCTTTGATTTTTTTATATTTCACTCATTTTTTTGTTCTTGATTATTTTGTTGATTTTGTTAATTATTTTGTTCATTTTATGGTCATTTTTTGGTTAATTCTTGGATTATTTTGATCATTTTTTTGTTTGTTTGTTCACGTTTTTGAATATTTTGATTTTTCAAGTTCATTTTTATTGTTCCTCATTTTTTACATTATTTTTTTGATTTTATGTTCTATGTGGTTAATTTTTTTTGGAACATTTTGCCCATTTTGTTTATTTTCTTGGTTCTTTTGCTAATTTTTGTTCATTATTTTTATTTTTAATTATTTTGTTCATTTTGGGTTAACTCTGCATTACATTATTCATCTTTTGCTCACTTTTAAAAATTCATATTCCTTTTGGTTAATTTTTTTATATTTCACCCATTTTTTGTTCTTGATTATTTTGATAATTTTGTTTATTATTTAGTTCATTTTATGTTCATTTTTGGTTAATTCTCGGATTATTTTGATCATTTTTTTGTTTATTCGTTCATGTTTTTGAATATTTTGATCCCTCAGGTTCATTTTTATTGTTCCTCATTTTCTACATCATTTTGTTGATTTTATGTTCTATTTGGTTAATTTTTTTGGAACATTATTTTTTTTTAAATTTTTGATTATTTTGTTTATGTTACAGTCATTTTTGGTCAGCTTTGGATTATTTTCTAAATTCGTTTCCATGTTGATTATTTTGTTCCCTTAAATTTATTAAAAAAAATTCACTCATTTTCTTGATTATTTTAGATTATTTTGTTGTTCTTTTTTGGAATAATTTGCCTGTTTCATTTATTTTCTTTACTTTTGTTGTGTTTATGGTATTGTCAGCTTTGGTGAACTTTGTATTATGTTGCTCATCTTTTGTTCACAGTGTTGATTGTGTTCCCTTTAGTTCATTTTTTGTATTATTTTGATAATTTTCTTAATTATTTGGTTTATTTTATGGTCATTTTGGGCCAATTTTGTAATAATGTATTTATTTTTTGTTCTTTTTTGTCCACATTCTTGATTACTTTGTTCCCTTATGTTCATTTTGTTTATTATTTTGCTTATTTTTGTGATGATTTTGATCATTTCAATGTTCACTTTCTGGCCAACTTTTTGTTTTTTGCCAATTTTATTAATTTTCTTGACCATTTTGTTCTTTTTTCATTTCATTTGTTTCATTTGTTTATTTTTGGTCAATATTGTCTTATGTTCTTTTTGTTCACCTTCTTTATTTGATTCATTTCAGTTAAGTTTGTTATTTTTGCTCCTTCTGGTTAATTGTCCTGAATATTTCACCCATTTTTTCTTTTATTGAACTGTTTTACACTTATTTCCTTTGTTTTGTTCATTTGGTTCATTATGTTCATTTTATCTACTATTATTGTTGATTTTCCAGATTTTGTTTACCGGTATTTTACATTTTATTTTTGTTAATTTGAGGATTATTTAGTTCATTTTATACTTGATTCCTTGCTTATTTTCTTCCCTTCTAGTTCATTCTGTTTATGACCTTACTCATTTTTACTCATTGTCTTGATTATTTTGGAAATGCTTTATTTTGTGTCTGTTTTGTTCATTGTTTGATGATTTGTTCATTTTTGTATTGTTTGTTCATTTCGTTGTCTGTATTATATTTATGGTTAAGTATCGCTACAGTAAAAAAGTAAAGTACAGATTTTTTAACTTGGTCCCACACAGACAATTAATTTCTTTTCTGGGTTTCTAGCCATAACATTTGAGAAACGCTACTGTAATAGCATTCAACAAGCAAATGTATAAAGTATAAAGTAATCAAAAAGAGCTCAATGCAACAGCAACATAAATCTACAACAGCATATGGAATATGCAACAGCGGTTCATTTACACACCGTAAGATTACTACAAAAATAAATACTGTCATATGAAAAAGTTTAGGCACCCCTGACAATTTTCATTTATAAATCAGTAGGTGTTTGGATCAGCAACTACATTTTGATCCATCAAATAACTGATGGACTGAGTAATATTTCAGCAGTGAAACGAAGTTTATGAGATAAACAGAAAATGTGTAATATGCATCAAAACAAAACTAGACAAGTGCATAAATTTAAGTACCCTTGTCATTTTGTTGAGTTGAAAACCTGTTACCATTTAGCACTAATGAATTGGAACATAGAATTAGTCTGATGAGCTTGTTAAGCCTTGAACTTCATAGACAGATGCGAAAAGGTATTTAAAGTAGTCAAATTCAAGTTGTTCTTCTCTTTGACTTTGCTCTGAAAAGTGGCAACATGGAGGCATCAAAACAAGTCTCAAATGACGAAAACAAAGATTTTTCAACATTATGGATTCGGAGAAGGCTACAAAAAGTTTTCAAAGAGATTTCAGCTGTCAGTGTCCACTGTGAGGAACATGGTGAGGAACGGGATTCCACTCAATATCAGCAGATTCTTGAGAATAATGTTCAAGAATCAGTCACAAAGCTGAAGTTATGGGGATGGATATTTCTAACAAAACGACCCAAAACACAGCTAAAATCTACTCAGGCATCATGCAGAGGAACAAGTACAATGTTCTAGATTCTAGAGGCTGTTATTTTTGCAAAAGGAGGCTCTAGTAAATATTGATGTGATTTTTCTGTTCGGGTGCACAAATATATGCACTTGTCTAGTTTTGTTTTGATGCATATTGCACATTGTCTGTTCATCCAATAAACCTCATTTTACTGCTGAAATATTACTGTGTCCACAAGTTATTTGATAGATCGAGATGAAACGCCTACTGAGTTATAAATGAAAACTATAGTAATTTTCAGGGGTGCCTAAATGTTTTCATATGTCCGTACACTCATAAAGGCAAGTAGTAAAACAAAAAGTTGCCCTGTTTTCCTCTGCAAGATGGAACAAACTGAACTTGACCAAATCCCAAATACGTCATTTTACATCCCAATAAAAATATTTCTCTGTTGCCTGTGACTGAACTCAATTCATTCTTACTGGACTAAGAGTTATTTAATTTTGGAATACAATATCTTCTTCTGCTCACTCTAACAATTCTGTTAATGGCTGTATTCATTTTCCCATGTTGCCGAATCATATTTAAATTCAGATTACACTGGTGAAATGGCTTGTTTTGATGCTGACTTTACCTGAGTGGGAAGATCCTTTTCACCTGCAGGTATTTTGAAGAGATTTTCACATAGGATTATAGGGGCTTAAAGCATTGACAAAGCTAAACCAAAACTACCGGAACAGCGACAACACAAATCCGTTCAGATACAAACAGCACTGATGTCCGCAGCATGAGCTAACCGTAAAGCTAGCCACGTGCTAACACACAAGGCTTGAGGATTGACAGATTTTTGGAATCCACAAGGACTCGGTCTTCAACACCCATAGACGGTAAAAATCAGGCTTTATGCAGATGATGTACTTCTGTTTTTCCAAGACCCTCCCACCCCGAACATAACTACAACTTTGGGATGCAGGTGGGTTTCTCACATGAATTGTTCACTTTGGGGTTTTTCATAACATTTTAGTTGTACTGAGGTTTAGATGTTGACGTGGCCTTTCTGGACAATCAGTGGACAGACGGATGACGTCCTGACTGAAATGCAGCAGAACAGCCCAAATCGTGATACTGCCACAAACAGATTTCAATCACATTACGTGGGAAAATAAGCATAGATTCAAATGATGGTATGAAGAGAAATGGAGCTGGCAGAGATTCGTGTCTCCAGTTTTCTGCCAGTTTCACAATTTTCCATTAGTACCTACTCAGCTCTATACTTGACTGTGCTCAGTTTGGGTTTTTTTCCATTAGGTGATAGTACCTGGTACCAGGTAATCTTTTAGTACCGACTCGGTTGCGGTTCTAAGCAAGTAGAGTTGAGCAGAAAATGTGATGATATGTGCAGGCCACTGATTGGCCAGGGAGGGACCTCTCTGGAGGCGTCTTGAGAACGAGCAGTAACAAGAAATAGCGAGTGAAGTCAATAAAAAAGCAACAATAAAGATTTTGGTAAAACTTTAAATGTTTCCATGCAAATGCGTCTTCGAAGGGAAGAAAGTAACGAGACATAAAACCCACAGACGTCAAATAAACACTATTTCAGCCCAGTATTGATTGAAAACGACGGACTGGGATGTTGATTACTGTGCTGTGTACTATGGCACAATTGCTTATGGCAGTGCTTCTCAATTATTTTCTGTTACGTCCCCCTGAAGAAGAAGAAAACACCCCTCCCCCCGTGACTATAAATAGTATTATTTGTCTATAAAATTGTCATTAGTAACCTCTGCATAACATTGTATCCTTATTGCCGTTAAAGAAAACAAAATAAGAAAAAAGAAAGAAACGTAGTTCAACTTACAACATAGAATGACTTTATTAACACAATGTTAATCAGTAACAGAAAAGATTTAAAGTGCATCAATTTTCCTCACGACAGTCACCTTGTTTCACTGTGATCGAGCACAGCTTGATGTTCAGCTCCCATTTCCTCACAGATCGCAGAGAAGACTCCTGTTTTTCAGTGGTCTGGTCTTTATAAAAGTGACTACACCTGTAATGTCAAAGGTGCCTTTGTGTGTATAACACAATGTGTCCACTCAGCGTTTGGTGAGGCCTTCCTGCACCATCACTGCAAGCACCGATGCACTTCTGCCACTTCAGCCCAGTCTGGGTCAGGAAGCAGTGCAACGTTCTGAAAAGCTCTGCAGCTGTGGCTCTGTCTCTGACATGTTTACAAAAAAGTAGATCTTCACACAGAGAGTTTGTCATGTCAAAACGTACATAAGCAATAAACAAACAGTCTTTGTTGCTGTCAGTGGATTCATCAAATTGTAAGGCAAAATGTTTGTCTTTGAGTTTATCTACCAGCTGTTCTTGAAGATCGTTAATGATATCATTTATACGTCTAGTGACAGTGTCGTTGGACAGAGGAGTAGTTTTAATTTTTGCAGCACTTGCGTCATCCAGCATGACACAGACTATGTCTAATGCTGCAGGAAGCATCAGCTCCTCTGCTGTGATGTGGGCTTTTTTGCACTGACCCACCTGATATGATGCTAACAGTGCTCGCTGTTTTACTGAAGTAGCATCACAAAGCGGGACGATTGTTTGCAAAATTCGGCACATTTTTGCTGAAGAAACTCCAGCAGCTTATCAGCATGACTGGGGTGTAATGTCTTCAAGTGGTGCCTTAATAGTGCTGCCAGCATTTTTAGACACAGTAAACGCACCGGTCTTTCTTCGTCTCCCACCGTTGTCGTGTGAAGCCGAGCGATACATATTCATCATATTTCCTCGTCTTCGCGTTTGTGTGACTTTCTTTTGTCTCATGATCTCCGTCTCTCGTCGCCTTTCTTTTTATCCCTGTTACAAATTTTTCCATGTTGTACCTCATATCGTTTGCTCGGTGCAAAAACCCCTGCTCCATAGCAACAACGACAGCAACACTGACACCTACTGTAGCGGAGGTGCAATTACACCTAATTCTAGTACGGCCAAAAAAAGCATGTTCCCCAGGGTCACGCGTGCCCCCCTGGCATCACATGTCACATTCCTAAAATCCCACAGCGTACGCCAGCGTCATGAGGACTCGGCCCACGTTGAGGCGGTGCTCGATTGTAATGTAAAATAACTCAGACCGAGACGAGTAGATGGATGACGGAAAAGCGGCATTAGTGTGTTAAAAGCAAGGGCAGTGCATGAAGAAATGTAAAACCCTCGGATGTGCGGCAAACGGTGCCTTGAGTGTGAATATGCCTCCCAAAGGTTTTGACATAACAGCTGAACATGCTAAGCGTGAGAACATGTTGTTTATGTGGGCATCTCTGAAGGGCTGGAAAGGAGGTGAATGTAAGGTCTGAGCAGAGTCAGAATACACTCGACACCTGCCCGCTGTGATAAAAGATTTTGTCCCTTCCTCGCTGTGGAATTTCTAATTTTTTTCTTAAGCTGGTACTCCTCGCTGGCAGGTTTCAGGCCAAGTTCGCAGCTCTGTGAAAGGATTCTTAGATGATAAAGAAATTTCATTTGAACCTTGTGGAACTTTGTCTCACATAAACAAGAAAGTAAGCTTGTTGGTCACATCTTCTCTGAAATCATATTTTTAAGAGTGGCCTCTTGCCTCAGGGGTAAGTGGGGGGAGAATTGGCTGATGGGAGAGGAACAGAGGTCCTTTGCAGCCACTTGAGTATGGATCATACTGAATATTGTGTTCCGAGAAGCTGACACAAAGTTTAGCATCTGTAAGTAATTCACATAGCCTGGTTTTAATCACTATCTTCTTATACTGCGTGTGTTTTTATCTTTTTTTTGTACATACTCATATACAGAATAACAATGTCTACACAAGTATAATTCATATTTGTGGCTTGTAGTGACATGTCAGGACTAATCCTCCATCTCAGACTATTTTTCTTGTTTTTGATTTGAATGCTCCGAGTTAGCCATTAAAGCAGCAAAACATTCAAAGTGATAACAGAATATGACCAAAAGGGGGAGAAATCTCCAAGGAGAGGAGTAAGCGATATACCAAATAAAAGACACTGTAAATAATTCATGTATTACACAGACGTAGGCTTTAAAAAGACAAAAGAGAATGAATGTACATGATATAAAACACTACTGAACTGCTAAAGATGGATTATTTAATCAAACCCTGGGATGAGAGAAGACGTTCCCTCGGTTGCGTCCCTCTGTTTTATTTTATAGCCTTGATAAAGTTCACTTTTGTTTTTCCACATTTCTCTTTTGCTTGTATTTTCTTGGACACTCCTTCATCTTACTTTATTTCTCATTGCTTCGCTCTAAACCTCTTTCTTTATCTCTTCCCCTACCTCTCTCTCTCTAACGTACCTCATCAATTTTTAGCATATTATGCCCCCACACTTTGTAGATCTGACTACGTTTAAAGCCCATCAGGCAACATCTGTGGGAGAATTTCATCAGACCATGTGATTAAAAGCTGTTCATGGTTTGATTCAGAGGTGATGTGGCCATGGCAACTTAAGTGTCTTGCCATAACTTAACTATGCAAGGCCATATCTGCACAAAATCTCACCTCATCCTGAGAACTCAATACTCAGTAAGTCACGACACTACCTGGTTCAACAGAGGTTCTTTTGCTGTAATTTTAGGTGCTTGGCCAAGGAGGTTCAACAGATCTTTTGAAAACTGGTCAAGACTCAAGATGATGAGATCACATTGTGAAAACTGGGATTGTGTGTTGAAAGGTGACACTGTGGTGATGGTACAGATGTCATACAATGAAACAACATACTCATAACTCAACAATACATGATGCTATCTGCACCAAACCTCATATTACTGGTTCACAGTACTGTACCAACCTGGACAGAATAGCATGACATGTCTGAGATGGTAGGAAACTCTTGGAACCTGGTACATATGTCAGGAGGAGAAAATTTGACCCATATGGGTTCTAGGTGCACCCCACAAATTCAAGATTCATCCCCAGCACTTGATTACTACACACTTAAATTTGGTAGGTTTATGAATCAGGTCAGAATCCTGAAAAACTCTCTAGACCCATATTGTAAATCCAACAGGAAGGTACTGTACCACATGAATAAGAATGAGAAATTTTCAAAAAAAAGACATGCATCTGCTTACAGTATTTCCCTGTTGTCAGTGTGACCCTTGTGATCAAAAGATGTTCAAGGCTGGATTATCCTGGAAACAGATGCCAGTGTCTCATCATTAAAAAAAATCCGAGCCCTGGTTTAATGACAGAACTGGCGCTGTCAGACGTGAGTGTCGCAGAGCTGAGCGCAGGTGGAAGAAGGACAGGCTGCAGGTGTCACTTCA